>JBBBDQ010001594.1:407500-627500 GCA_037127315.1 Ascarosepion bandense
CTCGTAAAACTAAAATAGAGAGGACCATTCGTCCTCTACATTATTCCAAATGAAAATAGAATGGTTCTTTTGTTATTATTACTTTGCAAAATCTTACAAGACAAATCGCGACAATTTACCTATCGCACCCTGTAGATTTGCTATATGTATATATATATATACATACATACATACATACATACATACACACTGCCGGCCATAATTATTAGGCAACCCCCCCACAGTTTTTTAAAAGAAATGATGTATTTCATATTATTTTTCGTATCTATTGCCAAGTGCATAATTCTAAATGAAAATAGAATGGTTCTTTTGTTATTATTTGCAATATTTTACAAGGCAAGAAAACAAAGATGAACTCGTCCCGAATGACCCTAAATTTTCTTCATTCTTTCATTGATGAAACTGCAATATAAGTAATTATTAAATATTTATAAATTCATTTGATGCACATTTTATTGTGCAGTATTAACAAAAGAACCATTCTATTTTCATTTACAATTATTCACTTGGCACTCTCTATTTCTCTCTCCCTGTCTCTCTCTCTCTCTCTGACTCTCTCCCTCTCTCTCTCTCTCTCTCTCTCTCTATATATATATATATATATATATATACGTACACACATGGTGCGATGAATGAATTGTCGTCTAAATTACGCAAAAATAAAAATAACACGGCCATCTCATTTTAACAAATATATTTACTAAAATTACTCTCAAAATATTCATTCAATAAAATCAGCATTGGCCTCAACCCCGGGCTCCAGACGACTTCTGAATCTCTTGTAACTCTTCTTGACGGCCTCCTTGGTTAAGTTGGTGAATGCTGCCATAATGCTTACCTTCAGTTCCCATTTGTTATTACAAAGAGTTTTGTTTGTATCTCGCTCAACTGTCCCCCAGAAATAATGATCAAGTGGATAAGAGATTGCATTTAAATTCCTGGAGGTTGTAGCCATCAGGAAAGCAACTATACGGAAGGGAGTTCCACAGGCGGAAAGTGCGAGAAAAGAAGCTGGTGGAATAGAATTATAGTCTGCATTTGGTAGATCTAACTGTAAATGGGTGGGACCTTGTTGCCAGTCTGGTTGTACGAGTAAATTCTTGTGGGGGGGGGGGCACCAGTGATCGAACTTCGTCGAGGCAGAAGCCATGAAAACATTTGTAGAAGCGACACATGGAAGCCACATCCCGCCGGTGAGAAAGTGGCTGGAGTCGAGCTGCCAAGTAGGGACCTATCACATTACTGATTCTCCTTTGGAGCCTGTCGAGAACACTGAGATGAACAGCAGAGGCACCGGGCCAGATATGACAACAGTACTCTATGCACGGACCGATGGTTGATTTGTACATGTGCAAGATGGATTTAGGCGTAAAAATCTTAATGACCCGATACAGTGACCCTACCTTCCTAGCTGTGGATTTAACTATTGATTCAATGTAATGATTCTACTTGAGGTCGGAAGATAGGGTAAGGCCGAGGAGGTGCAGTATATTGTTTTCAGCGTGTCTTGCTTGGTCCATGCTTATGGTGGGAAGGAGAGGCTGCTTGTGAGTCTATGTGTGTGTGTAAGAAAAACTGTGAGAAGCCGTGAAGGTTTTGTTTAAAGTGTACATTTATTGTTGCGATTTTTATAATTATTATTTGCTTTTTGTATGATATATTCTTCTTCTTCTATGTGCCCTGTCCTTTCAGGACGTAGGCGATCATGGCTTTCCACATCTTTCTATCCCTGGTGGCTTTTATCACGCTTTCTCCTGTTACACAACCACCGTTCCGTCATTCACCTGCTCAGGCCCTTCAAATATGTTATCCGCTGCTTTCCCCTGTCTCTTTTTCCCTCTATCTGGCCTGTTAGTATCAGGTTCTCCAAGCCCTCCTTCCTCATTGCATATCCCAGGACCTTCAGCTGTAACTTCCTGACGCTCAGTATTAATTTCCTTTTCGTTTCCATCCTTTCCAAAACCTCATCATTGTTCACATGCTCGATCTATGATATCCGCAGCATCCTTCTGTAGAACCACATTTCAGTTGCTTCAAGTTTTCCCTTCATCTTTGATGATATTGTCCAGCATTCACTGCCATATTGAAGAACTGACATCACATAGCAATCCAGTACTCTCTTCTTTGTTTCTAGCGAAATTGTCCTGTTTCTTAATACTTTACTCAACTTCTGAAATGCTTCTTTCGCCATGCCAATTCGCCTCCGGATCTCTGTGTCGCACTTTCCATCTTCTGTTAGAACACTTCCTGGATATTTAAATTTCTGTACCTGCTTGATTTTAGTATCTCCCACCTGTAAATGGCATTTAGGGCTGTTCTTTTTGCATTCATTCGGTTTTCTTGCAGTTTATTTGTAATTCTTTCTTGTCACTCTCTTCAGCTACCTTCTGTAGGAGGTCTTGCAGTTTCTTTTCCATGTCTGCTATCGCACTATATCATCTCCGACCTGTATTTGGCATATTGGGCTGCCCTTTTTACTGATGACCATGCATTCGGTTTTCTTGCAGTTTATTTGTAATCCTTTCTTGTCACTCACTTCAGCTAACTTTTGTCTTTGAAAAATTACGGAAAGTAATTCAATTATCTGAAAAAAACTTTTAAAAGCCATATTTAGATTACTTCATGATCCAGAAAGATGTCACGTTCTGGGAGGATGTAATCATGAAACTGTTCAAAGAGGCGAGAGTTATTCTACTACATACATACCATTTTGCTCTACCCCTTTCCTTGGAGCAGCTTCATGAAATCACCCCTTCCAAAAAGAATTAGCAACTTTCTGAGTGATATACTGGCTTAAATCTCTTTTAGATACTTTCAGACAATTGCAGTTAATCACAGACATGGACATTAATGGCTCTCCACAAGTTCCCAAAATACCTATAAAAAGATAAATAAAGATATATTGGTTTTAAGTGTATGTGGTAGGATGTGCGTTGTGGTGCATTGGATATCGGCTCGGAACAAGAAATCGGGGAGCCGAGTTCGAATTCCAGCTGAATTCATTGCATTAACTTACGTACAAATACCCTTGGGAAAGGTATTAATCCGTGCATACCTTCCAGTTATGGGTTAAATAACAGGACAGATTGGATTCTATAGCCTTGGTCGGCAACCAGTCTACCGCAGAATGCAATGGCAACCTACTGCGGGATAATCTTCTGCCCAGTCAGTCATGTGTCTTTCGAGACATGATCGCCCAAGCGTGTATCACGTATGGCACTTAACTGACTGACTGGTGGAAACTCGATTTGGGGCCACTTTATTATGTCATTAGCCACATTAACATATTTGTAAAATCTTTGATACCATGGCAGAATATTTAGACGCAGTCCACCATTGTTGGTTCTTTGCTCTGTCGTGAAATAAAAAAATTAGAACTATAGTGTTCAGAGAATCCTTTAAAGACATATATATATATATATATATATATATATATATATATATATATACAAAGCGTAATAAAACGAAGCCATCAAGAAAACGTGAGAAGGCGAGAGTTTTGTACGCATAACAACGAAAATAAAGATGGTATTAATGGGGAGATAACTCTTCCATTACGCTTGGATGGACACAATAATGGCGTCAGGGTGGAAGATCAATGGACCCATTAAAGAGATGAATGCAAGAAGCATTTTTTATGAGCGCAAGGGGCCTTGTCTGATGGTAAGTAGTTAGAAAGTTGCCTGTCTCTGATAACGATTGCTTACAAGAATGGGTACAAGCAGAAGAAAGCAGCGAAGCGGTTATGTTCGAGAAATATGAATCTCTACACCGGCTGAAAAGTTCATAGGCTGGCCAAGATATTCTCATGGAATGAGACCGAACTGGGTTTAATTTTCAGAATATCTGTCCTTTTAGACCCGCTCTCGTAGGTGGGTCAATCAATGCGGCCATAGATCAGCGATATAAAAAACTTTTTGGCGGTCCTGAAGGAGAATACTACCACCTTTAAGTAGTAATTAGTGGGGGATCTGTTTATTACTTCATAACAATATAGAACTGATCCCCCACTTTATGACAAGTAGAAGCCTTAATCATATTATATTATTAACCCTCTAGGGCCATTCGTATCATATTTGATACAGTATTTCCCTATAAGGAAACATTTGGTATTTCCCTATAAGGAAACATTTGGTATTCATTGACTGAGCAGTCAGTACTGCTTTCATTTGAAATTTATAAAATATTTCTCTTAAAAAATTTTTCAGGAAAATATTTCTTTCAAGGCTTGTTTTCATACTGTATCAAATATGATACGAATGGCCCTAGAGGGTTAAATATGTTGGTTTTTTTTTTTATTTTTTTTTTTTGGGTTTTTTTTTTACTTTTTTCAGTGCAATCTTATCGATTACACCCTAAACTTTCCGATTGACAAAAAAAAAAAAAAAAAATTTAGAAAAATTTCAATATTTAAACAATTTTAGGGTGGGGTGTGTGCTCAGTTTTTCATACAACGTTATAGTAAATCGATCCTCCATTTTGAAACCATTCGCGGGTACGACATTACCACCACTTGTAAATTACTTGATTATCAATTTTTGTTTTTATTTTCTTCAGTGCAATCTTATTGATTAAATCCTAAACTTTCCGATTGACAAAAAAAATTCTAAAAATTTCAACATTTAAACAATTTTAGTGAGGGGCTCAGTTTTTCATACAATGTTATAGTAAATCGATCCTCCATTTTGAAACCATTCGCCGGTAAGACATTACCGCCACCTGTAAATTGGTTGATTATCATTTTTTTTTTCTTTTTTTACTTTTTTCAGTGCAGTCTTATCGATTACATCCTAAACTTACCGATTAACAAAAAAATTTGTAAAAATTTCAACATTTAAACAATTTTCGTGGGTGGGGTCAGTTTTTCATACAACCTTATAGTAAATCGATCCTGTGCAATTAACATTTTTGCTTGCGCATATTCAACTACTGAATCTTTTGCGAAATTTTTGAATAAAGCTATTCTTGGAGTTTCCGAGGAAGATGTCATTGTAAGACCTGAAGAAAACTTGAAAAAGACAAAAACAAGAGCAACAACTCGTCCCCCACTAAAAAAAAAAACAAAAAAAAACCAAAAAAACAAAGCGACTTCAACGCGAGTGGTTCCAAAATGGAGGATCGATTTAATATAACGTCGTATGAGAAAGTGAAATCCCACCTAAAATTGTTTAAATATTGAATTTTTTTCAAATTTTCTTTGATAATCAGAAACTTTATGTAATAACCGATAAGACTGCACTGAAAAAAGTATAAAAAAAAAATGAAAAACAACAAATTTAAAGATGGTGGTCGTCTTTTTCAGGTCCGCCGCCTTTTTTTTTTTTTTTTTTTTTTGTATTTTTTATACAGAACAGATATTTATTTTATTTTCAGTGTGTCGGCTTACGGCAATATCGCGTCGACTCACAGCTTCACGTATGGTTACCGAAGTTAAGCAACGTCGTAAGTAGTCAGTACCTAGATGGATCACCGATTGAGAATCGCTTGGAACTTTTGGTCCGATTCCCTTTGTGTTGATTTTATTATTCACTTACGCGCAACTACGCTTGGTAAAGGGTATGAATCCACGTCTTCTCTCCTCAGCTATGGGTTAATTAGTAAGATTTGTATCAATAAATCATTAGTATCTAAAACGATTCTTATAATGTAAAAAAAATACTGGGTTTAAATAACATGGAAAAGGTTGACAAGCCGTAAAGTATGAATTAATCAAAATTTTCTTGTCAATGAAATTAATTCAGTGGTGGATATTAGATCGATAGCACAATATACAGTGAAAATCTATAATCAAAATGTGTTATATATATATATATATATATATCCTACCGGCTATAATTATTAGGCCACCACAGTTTTTTTTAAAAGAAATTATATATTTCATACTATTCTTAAGTGGAGAATTCTAAATGAAAATAGAATGGTTCTTTTGTTATTATTACTTTGCAAAATTTTACAAGGCAAATAGCGACAATTTACCCATCGCACCCTGTAGATTTGCTATATATATATATATATATATATATATATATATATATATATATAATCACTTTTTGGTCATAATTAAACTAGACCAGTACACAGTTACATTAAAAAGTGTTCAATACAATTATATTGTAGAGCTTTTAATATTTTTCATTTATAAACGAGTTATTACGCAACCCAGGTCTCTACCATCTGGTGTTTTCAGGCGATTTACAATAACATTATATTATGTTATTGTAAATCGCCTGAAGACACCAGATGGTAGAAAGCTGGGTTGCTTAATAACTCCTTTATAAATGTCACGTGACTTCTTCGTGTTCCCTTTCAGGACGTAGGCGATCATGGTTTTCCACTTGTATCTATCCCTGGTCGCTCTTAATATTTTTCGTTTGGTATTTCTCTCGAACCTCCTCTGCCGTCCACCTGCTCGATTCCAACAAGTAGGTCTCGTGCTCATTCCCTCTTTCTCTGTCCGCCCCGTGAATATCAGGTTCTCCAAGCCCTCCTCCCTCATTCAGTCAGTTAAGTGCTATATGTGATATACGCTTGGGTGATCATGTCCAGAAAGAGACATGACTGACTGAGTAGAAAATAATTTGCAGTAAATGGCCATTACATTCTGCGGTAGACTGGTTGCCAACCAAGGCTATAGAACCCAATCTGTCCTATTATTTAACCCATAACTGGAGAAAAGAGATGGATTAATACCTTTCCCGGGGGTAATTGTGCGTAAGTGAATGCAAGGAAGTCAAATAAAAATTCGAACTCGGCACACAGATTTGTCGTTTCAAGTCGATATCCACTGCACCAAAACGCACCTCCTTCCTCATTCAGTTAAGTGCCATACGTGATACACACTTTGGGTGATCATATCTCTTTCAAGACATGACTGACTGGGCAGATGATTATCTCGCAGTAGATTGCCATTACTTTCTGCGGTAGACTGGTTGCCAGCCAAGACTACAGAACCCAATCTCTCTTGTTATTTAACCCATAACTGGAGGGGAAAGACGGATTAATACCTTTTCCAAGGCTAATTGTGCGAAAGTGAATGCAATAATTCACGTGTAGATGTCACAAAACCTCAGTTGCCTTTTCTTGATGGCATATATAAGCATCAGTTTCGTTTACATTCTTTAAAAACCTCTTTGTTGCTCGCATGATCGGTCAATTGTATCCTCAACATCCTTCTGTAGAGCCACATTTCTATTGCTTCATCTCCGTCCTACATATTGGGAGATTGCTCAGCATTCACTGCTATATCGGAGTCCTGTGTCTTTTCTATAAATAGTTTCTTGGCGATTGTTTTAATGATTTGTCCTCTTTCCACGACCACAAGAAGTTAGACGTAGTAGTACGTTGGCAACGAAGTCTCATCGGGTTACTGTTGAAATAGCTAGATGAAAGCGTATGTTCTATTTTGTAGAGGCGTGGTGGAGTAATAGAGGAATCGGACTTCGAATTCCAGTTGAGTTCATTACATTCACTTACGCGCTAATACCCTTCGAAAAGATATGAATCCATCTCATTTTTTTTTAATCATATCACCCCGAGCAAGGCGGCAACGCCACTGATGTGCAAGGGGCTACGTAAGAGTAAGATTGGAAAAGAGAAAACAGAAAACCACATCCTAAACAGGGAACAAGGGATGAGCCTCTGCACCTGTCCAATAGACGTGGGTGGAGTGTGAACCGGGCGATAGTTTAGTCTATCTACTCCAATTGAGGGGAACAAAAGTAAAAGAATGGAAAAGAGTAAAAGATTGGAAAGAGAAAACCGAAAACCACATCCTAAATAGGGAACAAAGGATGAGCCTCTACACCTGTGTGTGTATATATGTGTGTATGCATATGCGCATATATACCACCGGCCATAACTACTAGGCCACTCCAGTGTTTAAAAAAAATGATGTATTTCATACTACTTTCCGGCACGTACTGTCAAGCGAACAATTGTAAATGAAAATAGAATGGTTCTTTTGCCAATACTGCACAATAACATGTGCATCAAATGAATTTATAAATATTTAATAATTGCCTATATTGCAGTTTCATCAATGAAAGAATGGAGAAAATTTAGGCTGATTCGGATGAATTCATCTTTGCTTTCTTGCCTTGTAAAATTTTGCCAGATCTACCAAATGCAGGCTATAATTCTATTCCACCAGCTTCTTTTCTCGCACTTTCCGCCTGTGGAACTCCCTTCCGTGTACTTGCTTTCCTGATGGCTACAACCTCCAGGAATTTAAATGCAATCTCTTATCCACTTGATCATTATTTCTGGGGAACAGTTGAGCGAGATACCAACAAAACTCTTTGTAATAACAAATGGGAACTGAAGGTAAGCATTATGGCAGCATTCACCAACTTAACCAAGGAGGCCATCAAGAAGAGTTACAAGAGATTCAGAAGTCGTCTGGAGCCCGGGGTTGAGGCCAATGCTGATTTTATTGAACGAATATGTTGAGAGTAATTTTAGTAAATATATTTGTTAAAATGGGATGGCCGTGTTATTTTTATTTTTGCGTAATTTAGACGATAATTTATCCATCGCACCATGTGTGTATATATACACACACACACACACATATATATATATATATATATATATATAGAGAGAGAGAGAGAGAGAGAGAGAGAGTCAGAGAGAGAGACAGGTCGAGAGAAACAGAGAGTGCCAAGTGAATAATTGTATATGAAAATAGAATGGTTCTTTTATTATTATTATTAAATTGCAAAATTTTACAAGACAAATATCGACAAATTACCCATCGTACCATTCAGATTTGCTATATATATATATATATACACTATCGGCCATAGTTATTAGGCCACACCAGTGTTTTAAAAAAAATGGCGTATTTCATACTATTTGTTAGTATTTATTGCCAAGTAAATGAAAATAGAATGGTTCTTTTGTTAATACTGCACAATAACATGTGCACAATACTGCACAATAACATGTGCTCCCCAGTTATGGGTTCATAGCAAGACAGACTAGTTTTCAACCAGTCTACCGCAGTAAGTATTGTTAACCTCCTGTGTGAAAATATCCGCACCATGAAACTTATAGAGAAGAGGCCTACTCAACCCGACCAAGGTGAATATCACCACAAGTCGAAGGTGTATTCTTTTTTAATAATTTCTTTTCTCGTAATTCTCGCCTGTGAAACACCGTTCCGACTTCTTGCTTTCGTCTCACGTACGATCTACGATCTTTCAATGCAGCATCAGGCGCCATTTTCTGTCTTCTAAACCCTGTTCATTTATTTTCCTTCACCCTCACTAACGTTTCCACATCTTTCACTATCAGTAACCCCTGCTTGCGTCTTAGTGACATTATCTCCTTCCTTGAATCGACACGATTAAAAAGTAAACTACCGGCCATAATCATTAGGCAACCCCAGTTTAAAAAAAAAAATGATATATTTCATACTATTTTTAAGTGGATAATTCTAAATAAAAATAGAATGGTTTTTTTGTCGTTATTACTTTGCAATATTTTACAAGGCAAGGGAGCAAAGATGAACTCGTTCGAATCACCCTAAATTTTCATCATTCTTTCATTGATGAAACTGCAATATAGTTAATTATTAAATATTTATAAATTCATTTGATGCACATGTTATTGTGCAATATTAACAAAAGAGCCATTCTATTTTCATTTGCAATTATTCAGTCAGTTAAGTGCCATACGTGATACACTCTTGGGCGATCATGTCTCTTTCGAGACATGACTGACTGGGCACAAGATTATCCCGCAGTAGGTTACCATTGCTTTCTGCGGTAGACTGGTTGCCAGCCCAGGCTATAGAACCCAATATGTTCTATTATTTAACCCATATCTGGAGGGAAGAGACGGATTAATACCTTTCCCAAAGGTAATTGTGCGTAAGTAAATGCGAGGAATTCAACTGGAATTTGAACTCGGCTCTCCGATTTGTCGTTCCGAGTCGATATCCACCGCACCACAACGCACAACAATTATTCACTTGGCAATAAATACTCAAAATAGTACGAAATACATCATTTTTTTTAAAAGACTGCGGTTGCCTAATAATTATGGCCGGTAGTGTATACATTCAAATGAATAAGGAAGGAAGAGAATGTTTACAACGTTCAAAACATTAATTTAGAACAGTGTAGAAAAAGAGCAATGAATATTTATTATAAAACTACTATCTACTACAAAAGTGTACACAAAATGTACATTTTTGTACTAGATTGTAGTTTGTAAATGTTCTTTGCTCTCATTACGATAAAGCTGTCTAAAGAAAATCTTAAAAACATTTCCACTTCGGCGATATACGCGTTACTCTCCACAAATGAATTGAGTTCGTTCGGTGACTAGCGTGTGTATACACTACTTATATACAACACGTTAAAATGCCCTTTCTTTGATTACATGCGCCTGTGGCTTAGGGGGTAGCGATTCCGACTGACACCAAATCGCTCGAGTTTTCAAGTGGATGTGTCTAGCGAAACAGGATGTGATATTTCAAGTGGATGTGATATCGCGAAACAGGCTTGTATGTGGATGACTAATACGCTCTCATACCCTGGAAGAATGGTAGACTTTGAAAAAACAGTAGCTATTCTAGCATTTACTCATCGCTCTAACTCTAACATCATACGCTAAAAGTCTGCCTGCTTTTACCGAGGGCCCATTAGCTCAGAGGTAGAATCGCCGACTGACGCCAATTCGGTCGAATTTCAATCCTGGGTAAAAGCAATCGGTTGTCTAACCGTACTTATGAGCTGTGATACAGCGAAACAGATCTGTCTGCGGATGACTATATGTATATATATATATATATATGATTGAAGTAGGAGGAGGATTTGAATAATTAAGTAATTAATCGAGCTTTTTAGCACTGGACGTCACCGAGTTTAATTCGCTACCTTTGGGTTACCAGGGCCCGTGGTACAGATGGTATGACGTTTGCTTAATAACCTAACTGTCGGGTTTCAATATATATATATATATATATATATATATATATATATATATATATATATATATATATATCCGAATCCTCATAAATACGTTGAGACACTGTCGTGAGAGGGTGACCAAGACAAGGTTCTGCTGAAGGGTAGTTGTCTGGGGGAAAGTAGACATTTAATTTTTGCCCGAGCTATATGGTCTGGACTACCCGCATTAAATAGTCCTTTTGTTACATTTTGTTTCTAGACAAAATAGTTGAAAAACCTTTGTCAAATAGCGTATCAATATATCTGTCGATTTGGTTAGTGTTGTAAAAACGTACATATGCTGTTATGCATCCGTTTCTGTCGGTATCTGATTTTTTTGTGTGTGTCTGCGTCTACGTCTACCTGTGTCTTTGTGCCGTTCTCCTTGCATCTTGGTACGAGTTTGTGAGTCTAAACGTCGCTGTATGTACACGAATGCTGACATCGCCATCAAACATTTGAAATGATTCCATTTCTATAACTGATCGGGAAGTAAAAACGTCTCCAATTGCAGACAGTATCGATCAAGGACATAAAAAACAAAAATCAAGAAAATACTCAACCAGAAATCGATACTATTTTTTTTTTATCTTTCATGAAAATTTTATTTATTTAGTACTTCATTTCTCGTTCAGAATTTTTTCTTCATTTTTTTCATTTTCTTTTTTTAATTTCTTTTTTCAATTTTTTTCTGCAGATTTTTTTCAATTTTGCTTTTTTTTTTCAATATTTTTTCCTTTGTTTTTTTTTCAAAATTTTTCAATTTTTTTTTTTTTTTTGCATTTAGATTTTCATTTTTAGCACTTGTCTTGATTCATGTTTTTACGTCCTATTCATTCGTTTAAAAAAAAGCATTTTTCCTTCTTTTCTTCATTGTTCGCATTTGACTGCATATAAGAAGCTCATTTTTAAAATGGCTCTGAAAATTAACCCTTTGGCATATCAGCAAACTTGAGGCCAACCATAAGTTAAATTATATTCACAACCTTCACTGATATAGGTTTTAATTTCACTTTTAATGGCTGTGCCCGAATTCATAAGAAGATTTTTTTAGTCAAACGATATTATTGTTATTATTATTTCAATTACCAAGTCCTCTCCGGGGTCTATGAGAAAAAAGGGGAAACGGTAGGTGAGTTATCTATGCGTATTTGTGACGTTTCATATACAAATCAACCATCCGTCCGTGCATAGAATACTGCTGTCATATATGGTCAGGCGCCTCTGCTGTTCATCTTAGTGTTCTCGACAGGCTCCAAAGGAGAATCTGTAACGTGATAAATACCGATTTAGCTGCTCGACTCCAACCACTTTCTCACCGGCGAGATGTGGCTTCCCTCTGTCTATTCTACAAATATTTTCATGACTTCTGCTCCGACAAACTTAAGTCACTTGTGCCTCCGCCACTAGAATTCACTCGTGCAACCAGACTGACAACAAGGTCCCACCCATTTCCAGTTGATAAAACAAATGCAGACTATAATTCTATTCCAGTAGCTTCTTTTCTCGCACTTCTCGCTTGTGGAACTCCCTTCCGTGTACTTGCTTTCCTGACAGCTACAACCTCCAGGAATTTAAATGCAATGTCAATTCCCATCTTTTATCCACTTGACTCCAACTCTTTCCACATCACCCTGTATATCTTCTTTTCCTTTCTCTCTACCTTCGCAACTGTCATCACTCCTGTGTTCACATCCTTCTCTTGCCCTTTCTCTTTCACCCCCTGAAACTGGTTTGTCTTTCTCTTCACTCTCCTCCTGCCTAATACTTCAACTCTCTTATGTAACTCGAGCCCTTTCTACATCACCCCGTATATCTTGTTCTTTTTCTTTCTCTCTACTTTCGCAACTGTCATCACTCCTGTGTTCACATCCTTCTCTTGCCCTTCCTCTTTCACCCCCTGTAACTGGTTCGTCTTTCTCTTCACTCTCATTCTGCTTAATACTTCAATTCTCTTATGTAACTCCAGCCCTTTCTACATCACCCCGTGTATCTTGTTCTTTTCTTTTCTCTCTACCTTCGCAACTGTCTTCACACCTGTGTTTCCATCCTTCTCTTGCCCTTTTTCTGACACCCTCTGTAGCTGGTCCGTCTTTCTCTTCACTCTCCTCCTGTATAAACTTTTACTCTTATGTACCCCCTCTGCGCATCAGTGGCGTTAACGCCTCGCTTGGGGTGAAATAATTAGAAAAAAAAACATGTAGAAGGTTAATATATGCAGTTGTGCACAAAGTAATCTTTTGCAGATCGAAGATGCTAATGCGTGCGGCAATTTTACTCTTGTGATTTTTTGTACCCTTCTTTACCACATCCACTATCTTCATCACAACAGGGACATGGTCGCAGTTTGAAGGTTTTACTGATATTATAACTACTACCAATATGTCATCTTTCATCATAATTCGAGTTCTGCTATGGTCGCACTACCTACCAAGTCTGCAGAAAAACCTAAGGCAGGTAATGGCGTGTTGTTATGGCTCCATTTCATGTTTTTTCTATCTCCCCTAACATCCCTAGCGTTACATAGACAAAGTTCTCCTTAGTGTGTGGGCTGTACGTAATAAGACATTTTTTTGTATATCTCTTAAGCTGGGGTTTCCAGGGATTCTTTCAAAGTGTTGTTTTATTCCATTTTTTATCATTCCAAGTGCACCTACTATCACTGGCACGACTCTTGTTTTTAATTTCCACAATTTTTCTATTTCAATTTCCAGGTCTTTATAATTTGACAGTTTTTCGAATTCCTTGGTTGCTATGTTACAATCCGCTGGACAAGCCATATCCATTAATAGGCAAGTTTTTTCTTTTTTGTTTTTAACAATAATGTCCGGCCTATTTGCTTCAATTTTCCTGTCTGTATAAATGGTGTAATCCCATAGAATGGTGACATCTTCTATTTCTGTAACCGGTGCTAAGTTATGTTGATACCATTGTTTGTTTAAATATTTTCAAAAGTTTTGCACATTTTCCAGTGTAAATATTGTCCGACTCTATTTTTTTTTTTTTAATCATATCACCCCGAGCAAGGCGGTAACGTCACTGATGTGCAGGGGGCTACATAGTAGTGAAAAGATTGGAAAAGAGAAAGCCGGAAACCACATCCTAAACAGGGAACAAGGGATGAGCCTCTTCACCTGTTCAATAGACGTGGGTGGAGTGTGAACCGGGCGATAGTTTAGTCTATCTACTCCAATTGAAAAAAAGAAAAAAAAGTGAGAAGATTGGAAAAGAGAAAGCCGGAAACCACATCCTAAACAGGGAACAAGGGATGAGCCTCTTCACCTGTTCAATAGACGTGGGTGGAGTGTGAACCGTGTGACGAATTTTAGATTTATTTGGGGCAATACAGAACATCCTGAAATTAGATGGCCTATTATTACCTGGTATTTGACATAAAACATAGTAACGTACTGATAGCTTATTTTGAACATTATATACATAAAATATTTTTTCCTTACTATGTCCTGCCGTAAGGGTGGGAATGTCCGTCATATTTCCCCGTACGTTTTTTATTTCCGCCACTTTTATAAATCATCCATTCTATCGTTGCATTCAATTTAAACATCCTTGATAAAATCCAAAGAATAATCTGCAATACTCTCAGTCCCGACCTGGCAACGTCGCTTCAATCATTTTCCAATCGCCGTAACTTAGCTTTCCAGTGCCTTTTCTATAAATATTTTCGTGGTAATTGTTCTAATGAGCTTTCCTCTATGGCACCAAGATTTTATGAATTTGAGTACAATACTAGATTGGCGGCAATGTCTCATCTTCTCGCAGTTCAAATGGCTGACAGTATCTTCCCCTTTGTGGAAGTCACTTCCGACTTCTTGCTTTCCAGTCTTCTAAAACGTAAATGAAATTTTGTCGTCTTAATTCTTGCTCTTTTATTGTTCTTTCATGTGCTCTGTGGCGCAGTGGATATCGGCTTGGAAGGAGAAATTGGGGAGCCGAGTTCGAATTCCAGTTGAATTCCTTGCATTCACTTACGCACAAATACCCTGGTATTAATCCGTCTCTTCTCTTCAGTTATAGGGTTAAATAATATGACGGATTGGGTTCTATAACCTTGATTGACAACCAGTCTACCGCTGAAAACAATGGCACCCTAGTGCGAGATAATCTTCTGCCCAATCAGTCATGTCTCTTTCAAGACATGATCACCCAAAACGTGTATCACGTATGGCACTTAACTGACTTACTGAATATAATAGTTGGAGACATAATTAAGGTTTGTACTTGGCATAAAGTGGGTGATCAATTTTCTATTGTTTTGTAGTAATAAACTGATCACCACTAATTACTATATAACAATATGATACATTTCTCCGCCCTCTAGCTATGAATCAAAAAAACAGAACAGATTGGGTTCTATAGCCTTGGCTGGCAACTAGTCTACTGCAGAAAACAATGGCAGCCTACTGAGGGAAAATCTTCTGCCCAGTCAGTCATGTCTCTAAAGAGACATGATCGTGTATCATGCATGGCTCTTAACTGACTGACTGACTCCTTTATACTGTCTTCATTTTTTTCATATTTTCATATACCCGGTAGCACCATTGCGTCTTAGTGGCTTTATTGCTATCCTGCTTGGGGTGAAATGAATTAATATTAACGTTGCTTGCTATCCAGTTAATTTTGATCTTTAAAATTTTAAATGCAATGTCAAACGTTATCTTCTGTCTTCTCACTCCCTGTTCTTTTTTTTTTGTTCTCGCTCCTTAATGTTTTCTGATTCTCATATTTTCTCATTGACGTTAAAACCTCTTGCGTCTTAGTGACTTTCTTGCCTTCCTTTATGACATCAAGGTAGGCAGTAGTGCGACTTTTACAGGAGGTTACATAAGAGGAAAGTGAAAAGAAAGAGGAACAGGTCACAAGTAGTGTTGAAGAATGGGGAAGAAAAGGATGGGGACACTGGCTGGTGTGAAGAGAGCTGCATGAGAGTAAAGTGGAAAGTTTAAAGATTTCACTGGAATTCGAACTCGGCTCTTTGATTCCTCATTTCGATTTGGTATCTACGACACAACAACTGCAAGTAACTCACTCTTCTTTTTATTCACGGAGTTAATGATTGCGATAATTCTTCTTCTATGTGCCCTGTCCCTTCAGGACGTAGGCGATCATGGCTTTCCACGTTTCCCTATCTCTGGAGGCTCCTAGCACACCTTCTCCTGTTACACCATTCAACCCCCGTTCTGTTATCCACTAGCTCAAGCCTATAAATCTAGAATATAAATGTATAGAAACTAGCATGGCCACAAAATGAGGGATCAGTTTATATGTTGATTATTATATAGAATTGATCTCCCATCTTATACCCATATTGTATAAACAGTTGGAATATATATTCTTCTTCTATGTGCCTTGTCCTTTCAGGACGTAGGCGATCATGGCTGTCCACGTTTCCCTATCCCTAGTGGCTCTGAGCACGCCTTCTGTTACATCATGCAATCCTCATTCCGTCATCCACCTGATTAGGTCCTTCAAATAGGTTATCCGTTGCTTTTCCCTGTCTTTTTTCCCCTCTATCTGGCCTGTTAGTATCAGATTCTCCAAGCCCTCCTTCCTAATTACGTGTCCCAGGAACATCAGCTGTCTCTTCCTGATGCTCAGTATTAATTTCTATTTTGTTTCCATCATTTCCAAGACCTCATCATTGCTCACATGCTCGATCCATGATATTCGCACCATCCTCATGTAGAACCACATTTCAGGTGCTTCAAGTTTTTCCTTCATCTTTGATGATATTGTCCAGCATTCACTGCCATATTGAAGGACGGACATCACGTAGTCATAGTCAATTTATAATTATGCTCCCATAAATTTAAGTTTCGTATATTTTTCTCTTTCAGAAAAGACAGAGAAGCACATATATGAAGAATAGCCTTTGTACAAGTTTTTTTTTCTTAGTCTAATAATATAGGATACTAGCAGTATAGATCGGCGTTGCTCGGGTGTAATGAAAGCTTTAAAACTAATCCGTGGTCCTGGAGCTCACACTCTTTGGACGTTGGCATGAAAGACTAAAAAGCAATAGTTGTTTCCAGTTAAAGCAAAACCGTTGACTGAAAGAAAAATGAATGGATGTAAGTCAAATTTTGATTTCCTGGTATCGTTATCCAAAAACTTTTTTTCGTCGTAAACTGAATTTTGAAGGCTAAATAAGTCCTCTGAGTAAATGGTATCATGGCTGAGACTAAGAACTACAATTATACCTACTTAGAGCCAAACCCGAAGCAAAAACTAAAATAAAAGGGCTGAAAAACTGATTTTGATCAGCCCCGGTATCTTGCCTTTTATATATATATATATATATATATATATATATATATATATATAATAACTAAATAGACTCTGTAAGTATGTAGGCCGTAAATTTATACTAAAATAAACCTCCAAAAAACCATTAACAAACAGAACCTAAATCCGTTACAATCCGGTGCACTAAGACGTCGGATAAATGGGGAGGAAAAAAAGAAACCCGCGGAACAAGAACAAAACATTCAATACTCCGCAGTAAAGAAAAAACCCAAAACGGAACCAAATCCAAGAAAAAGTGCTCGATACAAAGTACAAAAGAAAATATAAAAACGTAGAGCAAAGACACACAAAAATCTAGAGTGAGCCAAAACCTACCGCGGTTTCACACTACGGATCGTCAGGGCCAAGGCTGAAACACTAAAGATAAAAGCAAATAAATAGATATACACTAAGGTAGGGGGAACCATACCAACACAAGATATATATATATATATTATCGATTTTCCGCACTATTGTAAGAACTGCAACATTGAAACTTCTGAATATCGTTTCTTATGTCTTTGTCTATGAGTGTATGAAATTTGATTAAAATCGGACCACTCCTATGACCCGATTTTTTCGATTATCGATTTTCAATATTTATCGGGGGTATCTAGCTAAGAACACTCGTAGACGCTTATAGTACAACTGTGTAAATTTAAAAGAAAATCGGTTCAGCCGTTTCGGAGTCTATCGGTAACGGACACACACACACACACACACACACACACAGACGAAGTTCCATTTATAAATAAGTTTAGATATCTGTGTATTGGCATTCTTCCACGATATAACAGAATCAATATCTGCATCTATTGTAAGGACATTTAGGTTATTCGTGAAATCTTGTACATTTACCATTTGTTCTAGCATTAAATAATAGTAGGGTTTCGTCGGTCGAGGTTGGCCATGGGTAGCAAACTACTTGTCTGCTTGGCTGGAGCATCGGCGTCTGTGACTGTAGAAACCGATGTGGGAGTGACAGTCTTTGTTGCAGAAGCTGCATTTATGTTTTGTTTCTGGTCTGTCGGAGCTGTCACTTTGCTTTCTGCGAACCCGCCTCTCCATGGCGACTTGTGTCAGTTGCTCCTCCCTTGATTTGATTTGTTGGGCCAGGGTTCCTCTCCATTTGAACCGGTTGACTGCTACGCTCTCCCATGACTCCGTGTTGATGCCCACAACTTTCATATCACATTTTATGTTGTGGCCGTCCAGCAGGTCTTTTTCCAGAGGCCAACTCGTCATACAGGAAGTCTTTTGGAATGAGACCGTCTGGCATGCGGTAGATATGGCCTAGCCAGCGGAGTTTGCGGGGTTTAAGGAATGTGAACATGGTAAGCAGACCGGCTCGAGACAGGACCTCAGTGTTGGGCACCTTGTCTTGACATGAGATTCCCAATATACGTCGGATAATTCTCACTGAATATTCTCATTGAATATTGCTGCTATATGTGTGGTGCTCCTGCCATTCATATAGGTGTTCTTGACAAAATTCAAAGAAGAATCTGCAATGGGTTAGGGTTAGGGTTGGGGTTCTTGATTGGTTTTCTCTACTTTAATCACTTTCTTACCTGTGTGGTATAGTTTACCTTTGCCCTTTCCACAAATATTTTCATGGCAACTGCTTTAGCAAGCTTTTTTCTCACTGATGTCCCGACAAAAGTAATTTAAACGTGCGATTAGATTGCCATTTCGATCAAATATGTTTACTGTTTAAATAGCAAAATGCAACCCTCACTTCTACTCTAATAGTTCCTTTTCTCGCACTTCCCGCCTGTGGAACACCCTTCGCTTGGGTGATAATGTATCGAAAGGAACATGACTGACTGGACAGAAGATTATGCTAGATTGCCATTATTTTCTGCGGTAGACTGGTTACCAACCAAGGCTATAGAACCCAATCTGTCCTGTTATTTAAACCATAACTGGAAGAAAGAGACGGATTAATACCTTTTTCCAAGGGTATTGGGGCGTAAGTGAATGCAAGAAAGTCAACTAGAATTCGAACCCGGTTTCTCATTTCAAGCCGAATCTGCAATGTGATCGATCCCGACTTGGCAGCTCAGATACAGTCACTTTCTCACCGGCGCAATATGGCTTCCCTGTGTCTCTTCTACAAATACTTTCACGGCTTCTGCTCCGATGAACTTAGATCACTGGTACCCCTTATATATGAATTTACTCGAGCAACAAGATTAGCAAATAGGTCCCACCCATTTACTGTGAAACTAATAAAATATAAACGCCAATTCTACTCTAACAGCTTCTTTTCTCGCACTTACCGCCTGTGGAAACCACTTCCACATACTTGCTTCCCCGACAGCTACAATCTCCAATAATTTAAATGTAAAGTCAATAGTCATCTCCTATCTCCCTAACCTGCATCCTCTCTCTCATACTCCTTTCTCCGTCCACCCTACTCTCATCAGTATTCTAATCCTTCTCTTACCCACTTCCTGACACCACCTATAACCTGTCACTCTTTCTTATAACTTTTCTCCTATGTAATCCCCTACACAATAGTGGCAGTAAAATGTCTTGCTTGGGGCGATAAAATTATTAAAAAATAATTAGAGTAGATAGATCTATCTATCACCCGGTTCACACTCCACCCACGTGTGTTGAACAGGTTAAGAGGCTCATCCCTTGTTCCCTGTTTAGGATGTGGTTTCCGGCTTTCTCTTTTCCAATCTTTTCACTATTACGTAGCCCCCTGCACATCAGTGGCGTTACCGCCTTGCTCGGGGTGATACGATTAATATATATATATATATATATATATATATATATATATATATACTCCATCACAATCTTCCAAAATGTAAATGCAACGTTAGCCGCCATTTTCTATCTTCTTGAATCCAGTTCATCATTTGTCCTTTCCTTAATCCTCTCTATACTGAGATTTATCTCTGGTGGGACGCTGTCCACCTTTCCACGGAAATGGACTATTCGAATCACTATATAAAATAGTAGTGATTATACCTCGAGGAAGGAAGTCGAGAACGGAAGTCGAGAGAGCGAGTCAGTCGGGTATTTCCGGTATTGCACCGGAAGTGTTCTACTAGCCAATCTATCACGTCTCTACGACGATACTGTATACTAATTACCTTGTTCTGTATTCTACTAATCCTCACCTCTTGTAAATACTTCTCTTTCCTGTCAATACACCTACTTTTATACTATTACGTTGTTTTGTATTATTTCACATAATTCTGTTACCCGACGTAACAATCTCTAACTTTCACCCTCTGTAACCCCCTACGCACTACTGGTATTGTCACCTTGCTTGGGATGAAATGATTAAAAAAAAGAAAGAAAGAAACGAAGAGCTTCAGTATTTAACGCTTTACGGATCCTACCAACGCGTCAGTCAGTTGTGCTATACGTGAAACACGTTTGGGCGATCATGTCTCGAAAGAGACATGAATGACTGGGCAGAAGATTATCCCGCAGTAAGTTGCCATTGCTTTCTGCAGTAGACTGGTTGCCGACCAAGGCCTTAGAACCCAATCTGTCCTATTATTTGACTCATAGCTAGAAATGGAAGATATGTATTATATTATAATGTAGTAATAAGTGGGGGATCAGTTTATTACTTAATGACAATATAAAACAGATCCCCCAATTTATGCCCAGTAGAAGCCTGAATCATATGTTCAACTGTTATATTCGGTCAGTCAGTTAAGTGCCATACGTGATACACGCTTGGGCGATCATGTCTCGAAAGAGACATGAATGACTGGGCAGAAGATTATCTCGCAGTAGGTTGCTATTGCTTTCTGCGGTAGACTGGTTACCAGCCAAGGCTATAGAACCCAATCTGTCCTGTTATTTAACACATAACTGGAAGGAATAGACGTATTAATACCTTTCCCAAGGGTATTTGCGCGTAAGTGAATGCAAGGAATTCAACTGGAATTCGAACTCGGCTCCCCGATTTCTCGTTCCGAGCCGATATCCACTGCACCACAACGCACATCCTATCAACGAGACATCCGTCTAAACCACGCTTGTTCGACGCGCAGTTTTCGTAAACAAGTGTCTAATGTTTATTAACACCAACACCGGCGCTAATTGATCCATGATTGGTCTTTAAAGAGAAAGGGTTATTTGGGGACCCCAAACTGATGAGGTGGAGGCAGGTCAGGACGGTGGGACACACGGCTGGTTTTAAATTGGGTAAATCCTTTTTAGCTGGGAATAGTTGCTTAACGCTATTTCCGGGTTGGGTATCTTCGGCCGCCCGTCCCTCTCGCGACTGGCGCCCACCTCTCGAGATAATAGCAGGCATAAATTTAACACGCATATAATTCTCGTTCGCCCACTTCCGCACTACCCGACACCGGTGTTCCCCTACAAAACATTCCAGCAGGTAAGGGTCGATAAGTTTAAAAGAAGACGGTTGTTCGTTTATAGCATCTCCAAGGGCAGACACTCAGCCACGCTTGTTTGCTTCCCGAGTCAAAAAATACAACAGAAGTTCGTCGGAACTGCAGGAGAAATTAAGAAGAGAATCTATGAAAAAAATTCTAAGCACTTTTGTTATTCCTTTTCCAATCTTGTTTTTTTTTTCCTTTTTGCTTGCCATTCTCTTCTTCTTCTTCTTCTTCTTCTTCTTCTTCTTCTTCTTCTTCTTCTTCTCGCATTTCTTGTTTCGTTTTGCCTCCCATTCTCTTCTTCTCCTCCTCCTCCTTCCCCTTCTTCTTCTTCTTGCATTCCTTTTTTTTTTTTTTTGCCTCGCATTCTCTTCTTCTTCTTCTTCTTCTTCTTCTGCAACTCGCATTCCTATTTTTTGCCTCCCATTCTTCTTTTCTTCCTCCTCCTCCTCCTTCCTTCTTCTTCTTCTTCGTCTTCTCGCATTCCTTTTTTTTTCTTTTTGCCTTCCATCCTCCTCCTCCTCCTCCTCCTCCTCCTCTTCTTCTTCTTCTTCTTCTCGCATTTCTTGTTTCGTTTTGCCTCCCATTCTCTTCTTCTCCTCCTCCTCCTTCCCCTTCTTCTTCTTGCATTCCTTTTTTTTTTTTTGCCTCGCATTCTTCTTCTTCTTCTTGTTCTTGTTCTTGTTCTTGTTCTTGTTCTTCTTCTTCTTTAATTCGCATTTCTTTTTTTGTCTCTCATTCTTTTCTTCTCCTCTTCCTCCTCCTCCTTCTTCTTTTTGCATTTCTTTTTGTCTCCCATTCTCTTCTTCTTCTTCTTCTTCTTCTTCTTCTTCTTCTTCTTCTTCTTCTTCTCGCATTCCTTGTTTCTTTTTGCCTCCCATTTTCTTCTTCTTCTCGCATTTTTTTCTTTTTGGCTTCCATTTTCTTTTTCTTTTCCTTCTTCTTCTTCTTCTTCTCGCATTTCTTTTTTTCTTTTTGCCTCCTATTCTTTTTTTCTTCTTCTTCTTCTTCTTCTTCTTCTTCTTCTGTTTGTTCTTCTTACATTCCTCCTTCTTTTATCTTAGTCTTTCTTCTTCATAATTTTTTCTACTTCTTCATATTTCTTCATACTTTAGTTCCGCATCCTCTTTTTCATGCATTTCGGGTTTTTTTTCGTCGTCCCTTTCTTCTTCTTCTTCATCTTCATCTTCTTCTTCTTCTTCACGCCTCGTTTGTTGTCGGTGTCTTCAGCGTTCACATTTTGTTTATTATTTTTCTTTTTAAGTGAAGCACCAAATATCAATGTTGTAAAACTCCCGTCGCCATTGATGTGAACCGAAATAATGGCTTCTATTTCTTATCTGACCCATTAATTTTCATTTAAGGTTTCTACTGTTTTCAAACATATTAGTCTTATATCCTTTGAGTTTTCACACCATGCTGGGGATCAAGTGAAATCAAATCATCTCAATGCACCAGAACCTTCCTCAGTATTCGAAATGTTTAAGCAATTCTGGTCATTTGAATCGCTTAAAATCTTCAGAATTCAAAATCCCCCAGCATGCTGCTATCGTCTACCTTTACAAGAGCCAGATCAGACCAAAAGTGCACTGTTATAAAATTGAGCACTGTCATATTGAGGCGAGAGCTTCCCAGACCTCGCTCTCTAGCTTCGATAGAGTCCAAAAGCGTCTCTGAATCCTTGTCGGTAACAAATTATCTTTCACCCTCTAACCTCTTTCCCACAGGTGGAATGAGGCTAGCCTCTCGATACTCTGTCGCTACTTTAACGGAAAGTTCTCCAATGACCCATATTCCTTGGTTCCGCCTGGCCTAACCTTCACGGCTATGCGACTATGCCACTTACATTTTATCAAATCACCCACATTCCCCCCCCTATTCCATCGGTGAGAAGTTAACAGATTCTTCCCCCGGAGCACTGCTCTGTGGAACCGATTCCCATGAGGATATTCCCCGATCATTACAGTCTTAATCTGGTCAATACTAGTGCTAACTATTAGCTGACAAATACCTCCTAACTTTATCCCTTCCACGAGTGACTCCCGGGCCTTGTACGGAGCGAATCCTACTGTACAAAAGTATTTTTGTAAAGATTTAAAGATCAGCATCAAAGCTCTCCAATAATGATGGGTACAAAAGTTCACTTTAATCTTCTTTTCTAGTTTCTGTAGCATGGGTGGCTGAATGGCAAATCGGGGGCCGAGTTCGAATTCCATGTGAATTCCTTCCATTCACTTACGCACAAATACACTTGGGAAAGGTATTAATCCGTCTCTTCCTTCCAGTTATGGGTTAAATAGCAGGACGGATTGGGTTCTATAGCCTTGTTTGGCAACCAGTCTACCACAGAAAGTAATGGCAAACTACTGTGGAATAATCTTCTGCCAAGTCAGTCATGTCTTTTCAGGACATGATCGCCCAAAGCGTGTATCACTTATGACACTTAACTGACAGACTTCTGTAGTATATATTGTCAAGTAATTTGATTATGTTAGCGACACCAAGTGCTTGAAGAATTCTCTTCTTCACGATTACGAAATCTGGTAGGAAATGTATGGCCCTGTCCTATTTTTTTATACTAATTTTACCACTAGGAAGGCAATAAAGCCACTAAGACGCGATGATTTACAGTGAGTGAAAGACACTGGGAAAATGAAGAGAAAGGACAATAAAAACGGAAGTCAAGGAGACTGAAGTCCCCAACTGACATTGCATCTAAATCGTAGTTGACAGGCAAGCAAGATACCGAGAGGGAGTTCCATAGGTGAGAAATTCGAGAGAAGAAACTATTAGAATAGAACTTACGGTTACATTTAGGGATTTCAGCAGTAAAAGTATGATATAGTTTGTCACAAGAATGTATTTGTTCGCTGCAAGACCTATCCAACTTCCGACTGTAGGGGCGATCATCTCCTGGTTATATGTTGTTTTTTTTTTGTTTTTTGTTTTTTGTTTTTTTAATCATTTCACCCCAAGCAAGGCATTCCACTGCCACTATAGCGCAGGGGGTTACATAGGGGAAGGTGCTGAGAGAGCGATTAGATATAGGAAATGTCAGAAAGAGGGTGATAGACGAGTAAGGAAGTATATAGGAAGAGTGTTTGAGAGAGTGGGTGCGAGTTAGTGTGTTAGGAGGTGTCTATTGACCTTACATTTAAACTCCTGGAGATTGTAGCTGTCGGGGAAGCAAGTATATGGAAAGGAATTCCACAGGCAGGAAGTGCGAGAAAAGAAGCTATTGGAGTAGAAATTGCGGTTACATTTTATCGGTTTCACTGTAAAAGTGTGGGACCTAGTTGCTAATCTAGTATCTCGTGCAAATTCGTACATAAGGGGTGCCAGTGAGATAAGTTCATTGGAACAGAAGCCGTGTAAGTATTTATAGAAGAGGCACAGGGAAGCCACCTCACGCCGGTGAGAGAGTGACTGCAGCCGGTCTACCAAGTCGGTATCGATCACATTACAGATTCTCCGTTGTATTTTGTCAAGGTAACCTAGGTGAAGAGCAGGAGCACCCGACCAGATTTGGCAGCAGTATTCAATGCCCGGGTGGATGGTAAGAGAAGGATGACTGTGGCCATAAAGTGAGGGATCAGTTTCTTTATTGATTGTAATGTAGAGTTGGTTCCCCACGTTATATCCACATTATAATAGTATAGAATTTTTTTTTTATCATCATATCGCCCCAAGCTAAGTTCATCGGAACAGAAGCTGTGTAAGTATTTATAGAAAAGGCACAGGGAAGCCACGTCACGCCGGTGAGAGAGTGACTAAACTAAGAATTAAACTTCGGAAAATGAAGAAGCCTAACGCAGCGCCCAAATTGAACGATCCGAAGCAGATGTACAAATATATGAACTGTATTAAAAGAAGATATGAGGAACAAAATGGAAAGCGAAACACAAAATGGGGCAGACTAAGAGAAGCGACACTGACATCAGCAAACGACATCATCCCAAAAGAAAAATGGACGCAGAAGAAAAAAAGGTGCGGATCACAAATGAGATTCTTGACATGATGCAAAAAAGGACGGAAAACAATGCCAACACATATATCGCCCCAAACAAGGCATTTTACTGCCACTGTTGTGCAGAGGGTTACGTAGGAGGAAAGTTATGAGAAAGAGTGACAGGTTATAGGAGGTGTCAGGAAGTGGATAAGAGAAGGATGACTGTGGCCATAAAGTGAGGGACCAGTTTATATATTAATTGTAATGTAGAACTGATCCCCCACTTTATATCCACATTATATTAGTATAGAATTTTTATAATCATATCGCCCCAAACAAGGCATTTTACTGCCACTGTTTTGCAGGGGGTTACATAGGAGGAAAGTTATGAGAAAGTGTGACATGTCTGGAAGTGGGTAAGAGAAGGATGACTGTGGCCAAAAAGTGAGGGATCAATTTATATATTAATTGTAAAGTATAATTGATCCCCTACTTTATATCCACATTGTAATAGTATAGAATTTTTTTTATTATTTATTAATCATATCGCCCCAAACAAGGCATTTTACTGCCACTGTTGTGCAGAGGGTTACATAGGAGGAAAGTTATGAGAAAGTGTGACATGTCTGGAAGTGGGTAAGAGAAAGTGAGGGATCAGTTTATATATTAATTGTAATGTAGAACTGATCCCCCACTTTATATCCACATTATATTAGTATAGAATTTTTATAATCATATCGCCCCAAACAAGGCAATTTACTGCCACTTTTGGGTTACGTAGGAGGAAAGTTATGAGAAAAGGAGACAGGTTATAGGGGGTGTCAGGAAGTGGATAAGAGAAGGATAACTGTGGCCATAAAGTGAGGGATCAATTTATATATTAATTGTAAAGTATAATTGATCCCCTACTTTATATCCACATTGTAATAGTATAGAATTTTTTTTTATTATTTATTAATCATATCGCCCCAACCATTTTACTGCCACTGTTTTGCAGGGGGTTACATAGCAGGGAAGTTATGAGAAAGAGTGACAGGTTATAGGGGGTGTCAAGAAGTGTGTAAGAGAAGGGTGAGAATACTGACGAGAGTGAAGTGGACGGAGAAAGGAACATGAGAGAAAGGATAAAGAAAGAAAGAAAGAAAGAAAGAAGAAAGAAAGAAAGGAAGGAAGGAAAGAAGGAAGGAAGGAAGGAAAAAGAAAGAATCGTAGGATTTTTATTTGATAATTATACCGCCCCAAGCAAGGCATTTTACTGCCACTGTTTTGCAGGGGGTTACATTAGAGGAAAGTTATGAGAAAGACTTGAAGCAGCTGAAATGTGGTTCTACAGAAGGATGCTGCGGATATCATAGACCGAGCATGTGAGCAGAAATTATCCCGGAGTTGGTTGCTATTGCTTCCTGCGGTAGATTGGTTGCCAACCAAGGCTATAGAACCCAATCTGTCCTGTTATTAGACTCATAGCTAGAGGGTGAAGAAATGCATTATATTATTAAGTAGTAATTAGTGGGGGATCAGTTTATTACTTCATAACAATAGAAAACCGATCCCCCATTTTATGCCCAGTAGAGGACTTAATCATATGTTCAACTATTATATTCAGTCTGTCATTTAAGTGCCATACGTGATACACGCTTTGGGCGATCATGTCTCAAAAGATTTGTCGTTCCGAGCCGATATCTACTGCACCACAACGCACAACGTACAATTGGGGTGCCGAGTTCGAATTCCAGTGAATTTCCTTGCATTCACTTACGCACAAATACCCTTGGGAAAGGTATTAATCCGTCTCTTCCCTCCAGTTATGCGTTAAATAACAGGACAGATTGGGTTCTATAGCCTTGGCTAGCAACCAGTCTACCGCAGAAAGCAATGGCAACATACTGCGGAATAATCTTCTGCCCAGTCAGTCATGTCTCTTTCGAGACATGATTGCCCAAGCGTGTATCACGTATGGCACTTAAATGACAGACTGAATATAATAGTTGAAAACATGATTAAGGCTTCTACTGGGCATAAAGTGGGGTATCGGTTTTCTATTGTTATGAAGTAATAAACTGATCCCCCATTAATTACTACGTAATAATATAATACATCTCTTCTCCCTTTAGCTATGAGTCAAATAACAGAAGAGTTTGGGTACTATAGCCTTGGCTGGTAAATAGTCTACTGCAGAAAGCAATGTCAACCTACTGTGGGATAATCTTTTGCCCAGTCAGTTATGTCTCTTTCGAGACATGATCGCCCAAGCGTGTATCACGTATGGCACTTAATTGATTGATTTCTTGTTATGCTATTACACTGTTTTGAACCTACCTTTTTGTTCCGTGTCTTACTTTCGGCACAAACCGGTTACTACAAGTTTGAGACGAAGTTTCGCCAAAACTTTACAACAAACTGACGACGAAGGTCCACAACAAATGTAAAACTTTTAATTTTGTAATGAGCTCAACAATTCGGCCCCAAAGGCATAAGTTTCTCGGTAAGGTATCCATACTCGTCAGTGAGATTGGAGTTATTTGAACTTGTACTATCCACTATTCGTCCATAGGAAGAGTCCTCATGTACCCTTAAACTCATGTACCCTTAAACTCATGTACCCTTAAACTACTTTTTGCCTCTGAAGAGGAACTGTTTCTTGTTATATTTAACTTCTACTATTTATGTTTCTTTTTTTTTTTTTCAGAACTCGCAAGTACGAGAGTAAGCTGGATGATTTTCCTGGCATTTTGCACATAATCTCCTCCTGACACTCAGCCTCATCATGAGCAGAATTTTTTTTTTTTGGCTGCATTTTACGCATGTAGGTCAATTCCTACAGATTATCTCTGTAATGTTTGGATTTCTGATATTTAAAACATCTCAGATGAGCCGGGAAATATAACTCAACAAAAACAAAAAACTTAAACAAAAAGAAAACAGTTAAAAGAAGATGAACTGTGAAATGAAGAAGATGCATCATAGCTAACCGGCAGAAAGGGCGAAATATCACTCGAGATCTTCAGTCATTAACCTGACCAGGGCGTACAGCGCCGAAAATTTGTTTACAAATCGACTGACAGCTAAAGGCTCGACAAAAATAGACAAATCTAATCTAAACTTATTCATAAATGGAACTCTGTGTGTGTGTGTGTGTGTGTGTGTGTGTGTGTGTGTGTGTGTGTGTGTGTGTGTCCGTTACCTATAGACTCCGAAACAGCTGAACCGATTTTCTTGAAAATTTACACAGTTGTACTATAAGCGTCTGCGAGTGTTCTTGGGTAGGTTTTGTGTCGAGGTACCCCCGATAAATACCGAAAATCGATAATCGAAAAAATCGGGTTATAGAAGAAGTGGTCCGATTTTAATCAAATTTCATACACCCATAGAAAAAGATATAAGAAACGATATTCAGAAGTTTCAAGGTTGCAGTTCTTACAATAGTGCAGAAAATTTGATATCGATACCAGGAAATCAAAATTTGACTTGCATCCATTCATTTTTCTTTCAGTCAACGATTTTGCTTTAACTGGAAACAACTATTGCTTTTTAGTCTTTCATGCCAACGTCCAAAGAGTCTGAGCTCCAGGACCATGGATTAGTTTTAAAGCTTTCATTACACCCGAGCAATGCCGGGCTATACTGCTAGTAATAAAATAATTCAACAATGCTGTTAAAAAGGAATATGAATATATTGAAAAACTGTTTTTGTTCGGACTATTGTCCTCATCTTTGCTGAACACATAGAGATGAACACAATATGGGAACTCGTAATACGGGGTGCCAGAGAAAATCATTTGTGTCAAAATTGCAATATGTGCTTTGGTAAAAAATAAAATAATTCAACAATGCTCTCAAAAAGTTATATGAAGTATAACGCAACATTATAACCTATTTTTGTTTTAGAAGGAACTTTTGGTGAATTAAACATGAGGATGTATGCATTTGTAAAAAAAAATAATGACCTGTTTCTTCTAATCGTGATCCTTCGGTAGTCCGTGACACCCTGGCTACCCAGAGCAGATGAAATTTCTTCTGGGGTAGCCAGAGAAAGTTCCCTATTTCTAATAACTCCCTTCGATGTATCGAAACTTGTATGAGGAAAACTTTTAATACTAATGTTGTGGAAGGTTTTCATTTTCATTAAAAACTCCCCCTGTTTTATTACTCCAACATCCACCATTAAACTGCCATCACTCATCTTTTCTGTTCCTATCTATCTATCTATCTATCTATCTATCTATCTATCTATCTATCTATCGCAAGCTCATCTATCTATCTATCTATCTATCTATCTATCTATCTATCTATCTATCTATCGCAAGCTGCATCTATCTATCTATCTATCTATCTATCTATCTATCTATCTATCTATCTATCGCAAGCTGCATCTATCTATCTATCTATCTATCTATCTATCTATCTATCGCAAGCTGCATCTATCTATCTATCTATCTATCTATCTATCTATCTATCGCAAGCTGATCTATCTATCTATCTATCTATCTATCTATCTATCTATCTATCTATCGCAAGCTGCATCTATCTATCTATCTATCTATCTATCTGTCGCAAGCTGCATCTATCTATCTATCTATCTATCTATCTATCACAAGCCGCATCTATCTATCTATCTATCTATCTATCTATCTATCTATCTATCTATCTATCACAGTCTCTTCATTATCTATCTCAGTCTCTTCATTATCTATCTATCTATCTATCTATCTATCTATATATCTATCTATGGCAAGCTGCATCTATCTATCTATCTATCTATCTATCTATCTATCTATCTATCGCAAGCTGCATCTATCTATCTATCTATCTATCTATCTATCTATCTATCACAATCTGCATCTATCTATCTATCTATCTATCTATCTATCTATCTATCTATCTATCTATCTCAGTCTCTTCATTATCTATCTATCTATCTATCTATCTATCTATCTATCTATCTATCTATCTATCTATCCCAGTCTCTTCATTATCTATCTATCTATCTATCTATCTATCTATCTATCTATCTATCTATCTATCTATCGCATACTATCAATCAATTTTTTTCTCCCACCCAATCCCGATCTGCGAAATTCCAGTTCCTTTCTTCTTCATCTTCCTCCCAAATGTTCGCCAAAACTCAGTTACATTTTTTCCGCTTGTCTTTTTTTATTCCTGGTTTTACCACAGTCCATATTTTCAAAACATTTTTTTGCAAATTCCTCTTGCTTTTCACGCTTTTACAAAATATCTTGTTTTACAGAAAATCTTGTTTTTACAAATAGTCCCTGAGTATAAAAATAATTTAAAAAATAAGATTATGGATAAATTCCATACATTTTTAAGGTAGATTTTTTTGCGCGGTGGTAGGTGTGTCAAAAATTCTTTACACCCAGTTTCCGTTAATCTAACATGTTCAAGAATTATATTCTCAAATATGACATTGGTTCATTGCTTGTTCTTGTATAGCAGTATATCAACCCTTACGGCTTATTTAATGCCGAAATTGTAATCTTTTGTACGCAATTTTATTTTATTTTTAGAAATAATGATGGTTTAGTGACGTAAATCTTACTAATTAACCCATAGCTGGATTCATACATTTCTCAAGGGTATTTTCGCATAAGTGAATATCATGAACCCGACTGGGATTAGATCAGTGACGCCTCGCCGCGGCGCTGGTCGTTGAGGGTGTCGATTCAGTAGCTGGTCTTCGAGTTGACTCTTTTAACAGTGATCTCCCTTTGCCCACGTTGGGAAATTTGACCTCAAGAAAGTTACGTGGAATGCTCGCTAGATGTCTCTCCACTAACTTAAACCAAGTTTGATGCGCGCACACAATTGAGTAAATGAAATGCCACCATAAATAAAATGATGCCTGAATATGTTGTAGAAAAGACTTTATATACAAAAAAAAATAATAAAATAAAATAAAATAAAATATAACAATCACCAATTGTCTTCTTCCCAAATCCTGTTCCTATGAAGCTGGCAATGGAACGGAAGTTTCGACCACTTTGTAGTAATTAGCGTAGTGTTTTTCTTTTTATCATTAAAGTTTCTAGTTGGCGATATCACTTCACTCCAATCGGAGTTTTGAGTTTGTGGCGATTCAAAATGTCTTTGTTTGGCTTCACACCAAAGCTTTACGGAAACTGCCAAAGAATTGTCTTTGAGTTTATCTAAGGTTGGCAATGGTGGTAAGTCATTTTCGGTTCCGTTGGTACTAGTTTTATTGAAGATGGAAACAAGAATAAGATCTCGGATCTATAAAGGATAGGGAAATCTGGAAGGCCATGATCGCCTACGTCTTCAAGGGACACAGCACAAAGGAAAAGGATCGCAGTGATTTATCTAGCTGAGTACTATCACGGCTAACACTGTCTAATGAGGTATTGTATCTTGCCAGATACAGGGTGTACGTTGTGGGGCAGTGGATATGGACTCGGAACGACAAATCGGGCAGTCGAGTTCAAGTTCCAGTTGAATACATTGCATTTACTTACGCACAAATACCCTTCGTTTATTCCCTCCAGTTATGGGTTAAATAACAGGACAGATTGGGTTCTATAGCCTTGGTTGGCAACCAGTCTACATAGAACGTAGTGGCAACCTACTACTGGATAATCTTCTGGCCAGTTAGTCATGTCACTTTCGAGACACGCCCAAAGCGTGCATCACGAATGGCACTTAAATGATTGACTGAATATAATAGTTGAAAAAATGATTAATGCTTCTACTGGACATAAAGTAGGGGATCGGTTGTCTATTGTTATGAAGTAATAAACTGAACCACCAGTAATTACTATTTAATAATATAATACATTTCTTCACCCTCTAACTATGAGTAAAAATAACAGGATAGATTGGGTTCTATAGCCTTGGTTGGCAACCAGTCTACCAGAGAACTTAATGGCAACCTACTGCTGGATAATCTCCTGCCCAGTCAATTCGAGACATGATCGCCCAAGCGTGTATCACGTATGGCACTTAACTGACTGACTGAATATTATAGTTGAAAATATGATTAAGGCATCTACTGGCCATAATGTGGGGGATCAGTTTTCTATTGTTATGAAGTAATAAACTGATCCCCTACTAATTACTACTTAATAATATAATACATTTCTTAACCCTCTAGCTGTGAGTCAAACAACAGGACAGATTGGGTTATGTAGCCTTGGCTGGCAACCAGTCTACCGCAGAACGTAATGGCAACCTACTGCGGGATAATCTTTTGTCCACTCAGTCATGTCTCTTTCGAGACATGATCACTCAAAGTGTGTATCACGTATGGCACTTGACTGACTGATCTTGCCAGATCGTACACCACAACACTTTTATTAAAGAAAAATAAATTACAGCTCTTTAAGAAGATTTATATGTATTATCTCATAAAATATTTCAAATCAAAACAAAATTATCTGTTATGATTATGAAACTATTTAACATGTTCAAAATTCTCCCCTTCATGTTTAATTCAACGATGAAATCTGTCCGCAATATGACTGCAAATGATTTGACACATTCCTACTTTAATTTCAGAAAAAATATCAGAAATTGTATGTTTTAATTGAGGAATTGTTTTCGCTTTGAACCTGTAAAAATGATATCTCTGTACACCACACAAGAAAAAGTGAGGTGGTGTTGGGTCTGGTGACTGTAATGGCAACTCAATTGCTCCACATATTTCAATCTACTTCAGTCAGTTAAGTGCCATACGTGATACACGCTTGGGCGATCATGTCTCGAAAGAGACATGACTGATTGGGCAGAAGATTATCTCGCAGTAAGTTGCCATTGCTTTCTGCGGTAGACCTGTTGCCAGCCAAGCCTATAGAACCCAATCTGTCCTATTATTTGACTCATAGCTAGAGGGGGAAGAGATGTATTATATTATTAAGTAGTAATTAGTGGGGGATCAGTTTATTACTTCATAGCAATAGAAAACCGATCCCCCAATTTATGCCCAGTGGAAGCCTTAATCATGTTTCCATCTATCATATTCAATCAGTCAGTTAAGTGCCATACGTGATACACGCTTGGGCGATCATGTCTCGAAAGAGATATGACTGACTGGGCAGAGGAATATTCCGCAGTAGGTTGCCATTGCTTTCTGCGGTAGACTGGTTGCTGACCAAGGCTACAGAACCCAATCTGTCCTATTATTTAACCCATAACTGGAGGGAAGAGACGGATTAATACCTTTGTTATGGGTATTTGCGCGTAAGTGAATGCAAGTAGTTCAACTGGAATTCGAACTCGGCTCTCCCGATTTGTCGTTCTGAGCCGATATCCACTGCACCACGACCTACTTCAGCTTGACAAAAAAGGGCGCCACCTTTCTTTAGACATTGCTTTGTTTACATTAGGATACGTAACTCAGCGGATATGTTCCGGTACACCCAACAATAAAAATTTGGTACTGTTAGGTCTGGTGATCTTTGCCACACCCTATATATATATATATATATATATTATTTTTTATCAGGCATATTGATAGAAAATAAACAATTTAATTAATTTGATTTGATTTACTCAAAAATGCTTTAACAAAAAAAATACTTGTTACAAAATAAATTTAATATTTAGTATAATAGCCTTTTGCTTTGATCACAGCCTTCATTCTGTCAGGCATTGACATCACAAGCTTCTTTAATGTATCTAATGGTATCTCCTGCCAAGCAGCTTGTATTTGTTCCCAAAGTGTGTCTTGCGAAGTAACATTAGATTTATCAATTTTTTTATCTAAAATATCCCATAGATGTTCAATAGAGTAGTTGCAAAATAACCTGTTTAAAAGAAAATGTGAAAAATTAAATATAACTTCTTTTTAATACATTTCTTTTACACTTAGTTTTAAATAATCAATATTTATTAGCAATTTACTTGAATTATTGTGAGGTTTTTAGGAAAATCACCGCTGTCCTAAAACTTTTGCACAATACCGGTTGTATGCAAAAGTGTTAGGACAGGGGTGATTTTAAACTTTATTTTGATGCCTCAAAATAGATAAAATAGTTCTTGTCCTAATACTTATGCACAGTTGTGTGTGTATATATATATATATATATATATATATATATATATATATATATATATATATTATTAAAATACTTTAATCCTGCACATACAGTGGTAGGATAAATCTCCAAGGGAGCTCTAAATATATATTTATATAAATACATATAAAGCAAATATAAGAAAAAATTTAAGCAAACACGTTATTTCATAGTAAATTAGGAGTTTAAGCTTATTTCTTGCGAACCATCATCAGCTTCCGTCTTTATTGTACAGAAGATTTTTCACAAACATTCGTGTAAAATCTGTAATGAATTAGAGCACTCTGGCTATTGGCGTATGATACAACATACGCTAAAAAAAGTTCTTCTACCGAGCACCCATAGCTCAGAGGTAGAATCGCCGACTGACGCTAATTCGGTCGGGTTTCAATCCTGGGTTAAAAAAAAGCAATCGGATGTCTAGCCGTGATACAGCGAAACTGATCTGTCTGCGGATAACTTTATCCGCAGACAGATCTGTTTCGCTGTATCACGGCTCATGACACGCCGACTGACGCCGATTCGGTCGGGTTTCAATCCTGGGTTAGGAAGCGATCGGAGTCTAAGCCGTACTGATGAGCTGTGATACAGCGAAACAGATCTATCTGGAAGACTATTATATACATATAAGTTGAATATCGGAATCCGACAAGATGAATAGGAAAAGTAGGAAAATTGTTTTTAATCTAAAATGTTTCATTTTAACAAGCTATTTCAGAGATTTATTAAAGACGAATGATTTAAAAATCCAAGAGACAATATGTTGATACATAATTCGTCTATGGTTTGGATGCAATTAACACATATTATTTTCGCTTCCATATATTTTCATTCATAGTAACCATCTAATGTTTTTGTTACGCATTGGCAGACACACTTAAACAGACACAAGTTTTTTCTTCTACATTTAATATTCATCCATTGCTTTATCCCATGTGACACGTATCTGACCAATGAAACCATACCTCGATCAACATATTGTCTCTTGGATTTTTAAATCATTCGTCTTTAATAAGTCTCTGAAGAAGCTTGTTAAAGTGAAACATGTTAGATTAAAGAGACTTTTCCTACTTGTTCTTTACTTATTCTATTCATATATATATATATATATATATATATATGTGTGTGTGTGTGTGTGTGTGTGTGTGTGTGTGTGTGTGAAAAGGTGTATGTATATAATTATAAATATCAATATATATATATATATATATTATATCGTTTACATTTTATATATGCGTGGTACTTGTTTAAAAGCGCTCAATATCAGTGATAGAGCAGACATATTCATATAGATATGTGTGAGTTTGTAACTCTGGATTTACACACACACACACACACACACACACACACACACACACACACATATATATATATATATATATATCACGTTGAATACACCGGTTCTCGCTCGATCATCGAAGTTAAGCAACGTTGAGCCTGGTCAGTAGTTAGATGGGTGACTTGGGAAAATCAGGTGTTGGAAGCGTTTATTGACGGATGTGCGTTGTAGTGCAGTGGATGTCGGCTCGGAGGGAGAAATCAGTGAGCCGAATTACAATTCCAGTCGAACACTTTGCATTCACTTACGCACCGGTACCCTTGAGAAAGGTATTAATCCATCCCTTCCCTCCAGTTATAGATTAAATAACTGAGGTCTGTTGTTCATGCGATCTATGGCAGACGTCTGCACCGATTGTTTGTTATCAGCAGTTCGGAAAAGTGTTGATGGTGCTACACAAGCCTTCACCACTTTAAACAATTCTTTGTGTGGTTGTCTGTGTTAGACGCTCATACGTAGAAATCGACGGGAGAATCCATTATATATATAAGAGACAATGAATGGCTATTATGTTTAACCATGAGCCGTTCTAAACGTCGTATTTTTGCTTTTTTTCATTGTCTCTTATTGGAGTAGATAGACTAAACTATCACCCGGTTCACACTCCACCCACATCTATTGAACAGGTGAAGAGGCTCATCTCTTGTTCCCTGTTTAGGATGTGGTTTCCGGCTTTTCTCTTTTCCAATCTTTTCCCTCTTTTCTTTTTTTTTTTTTCAATTGGAGTAGATAGACTAAACTATCGCCCGGTTCACACTCCACCCCCGTCTATTGAACAGGTGTATAGGCTCATTCCTTGTTCCCTGTTTAGGATGTGGTTTCCGGTTTTCTCTTTTCCAATCTTTTCACTTTTCTTCTTTTTTTCTTTTTTTTTCAAAACAGTGCCGTTTATAGAGGAAAAGAAAAATGACGGACTTTCTCGATGTGAATCCAAAAAGAAAAAATATTAGGACTCCTGCGGAGTTGATACTTAGGAGGGGCTGTTATGGTGACTTACCCATATGACACATGAACTCTTCCAAATTTTATATAAAACAGTTCTGCTTTGTAGAGAGCAAAGAGCGAGATCGGATCTATCCCAGAAGATAACTGACAGCCGGACTAACAGTCTCGTTAATAATATCTCACTGGTATATGTTTGTACTGTTGCCTTTCTAAAATATATTTGTTTTATTCTATTCCTTCTTTGTGTCTCTATTTCTGGCCCCAACAAGGCCACAACATAAATTTTATCAGAATTATCATTTCACTGATTTTATCGAAAAGCTAAATTAATTGACAGGTTTCAACTATGTAAACACTAGCAGTGTAGCCCGGCGTTGCCCGGGTGTAATGAAAGCTTTAAAACTAATCCATGGTCCTGGAGCTCAGACTCTTTGGACGTTGGCACGAAAGATTAAAAAGCAATAGTTGTTTCCAGTTAAAGCGAAACCGTAGACTGAAAGAAAAATGAATGGATGTAAGTTAAATTTTGATTTCCTGGTATCGATATCAAATAAGTTTTTTTTCGTCGTAAACTGAATTTTGAAGGCTAAATAAGTCCTCTGAGTAAATGGTATCATGGCTGAGACTCTAAGAACTACAATTATACCTACTTAGAGCCAAACCCGAAGCAAAAACTAAAATAAAAGTGCTGAAAAAAATACAGGCATACAGGCAGATAAACAGACACACACACAATAATCTTGCCTTTTATATATATATATATATATATATATATATATATATATATATATATATATTATCGATTTTCTGCACTATTGTAAGAACTGAAACCTTGAAACTTCTGAATATCGTTTCTTATGTCTTTGTCTATGAGTGTATCAAATTTCATTAAAATCGGACCACTCCTTCTATAACCCGATTTTTTCGATTATCGATTTTCGATATTTATCGGGGGTACCTCGACACAAAACGTAGCTAAGAACACTCGCAGACGCTTATAGTACAACTGTGCAAATTGTCAAGAAAATCGATTCAGCCGTTTCGAAGTCTATAGGTAGCGGACACACACACACACACACACACAGACACACACACACACTGACAAAGTTCCATTTATAAATAAGTTTAGATGTTTCAGATTTTATCAAAATGTACATTTTACAGGTTTAATCTAAGCATTTTATATATTTGATCTAATTAACTGAAATGTTTCACAGTTTTTAAGGATTTAAATATATTTAGTTTTTATTAAAATCAACGTTTTATAGGTTTAACTCCAAAACTGGAACATTTTACTACTTTTAAATACGAAAACATTTTAGAGATTTTATCAAAATGTACATTTTACAAGTTTTATCTATATTAAACAGTTTAATCTTATTAACTGAAACGTTTCACAGATTTAATAGATTTAAGCTTTTTATAGATTTTGCCGAAACAAACATATAGGTTTTTATCTAAATAACTAATCATCATTAGCTTTAATAACTTTTAAATAAATAGAGTCCATTAATTTTTCTATGTTTTTAACATCAACTAAATACGCAGCAATTACTTAATTGTACTAAATTAAGACGGAAAACCGGAGGATATGTCTAGAATCTCTGAATGTATGTCTACTCAAAATAATCAAATTCCATGGAAATAATTCCTGAAACGACGACGACGTTTTAAATGAATTATTTCGCAAAATAGGGCAACTGGCCTGCGGGGAACTTCGATTATAAAATCATTTTAAACCGAACTTTTTATGGGGAAACAATACATTAATTGACGTCTGCCGATCGGTGTAAGTGAATCGCAGAAATTGCTAAGGAAAAAGTAGGGGAGGAGAGAGAAAGTTGGACGAGGATTAACTGTGCATTGACTTGCAAGATAGATAGATAGATAGATAGATAGATAGATAGATAGATAGATAGATAGATAGATAGATAGAGGACAGACTGAGATATATATATATTAACATACTAAGATAGATAGATTGATAGATAGATAGATAGATAGATAGATAGATAGATAGATAGATAAAGAACAGACTGAAAGAGAGAGAGAGAGAGCTAGATAGATATTAACATACTGAGATAGATAGATAGATAGATAGATAGATAGATAGATGACAGACTGAGATATATATATATATATATATATAACATACTAAGATAGATAGATAGATAGATAGATAGATAGATAGATAAAGAACAGACTGAAAGAGAGAGAGAGAGAGAGATAGCTAGATAGATATTAACATACTGAGATAGATAGATAGATAGATAGATAGATAGATAGATAGATAGATAAAGAACAGACTGAAAGAGAGAGATTGCTAGCTAGATAGATATTAACATACTGAGATAGATAGATAGATAGATAGATAGATAGATAGATAGATATTAACATACTGAGATAGATAGATAGATAGATAGATAGATAGATAGATAGATAGATAGATAGATGAAGGACAGACTGAGATATATATATATATATATATATATATATATATAACATACTGAGATAGATAGATAGATAGATAGATAGATAGAGAGAGAGAGAGAGAGAGAGAGAGAGAGAAAGATAGCATGCTAGATAGATATTAACATACTGAGATAGATAGATAGATAGATAGATAGATAGATAGATTTAGGCTGAGGTGAAGAAGAGGCTGATATAGACAGACAGACAGACAGACAGAGATACAAGCAGACTGCAAAACTCCCTAAATAAGTCCATAACTAGATAGATAGAAACTTATAACCTTTCTGCTATTTTTCCCAAAAACATTTTGGCCCATTAAATGTCGGAGCAATTTTGTCTGTTTGGCACTTACTCCCTTCCATACTTCGAATTGAGTAAGTCAGAACGTTTCATGGGCTTTCCTGTTTCCTTCGCCCTCGTATTGATTATAGCCATTTAGCCGATAGTTTTGGTCGGGGCTGAAAAAGGTTGGGAAAGAAACGGCGGGAAAATATGGCGTCAAATAGATGAAAAGGAGGCACGCGATTGGTTAATGAAAAACGATCGTTTTTCGCGTCACCGTTTACCCAACTGTTTGTCCCCAGATGCGTGGCAGGAAATGAATTTCCCGCCATCTTGAAATTAATAGCGATAGAGAGTCGGCCATTATGTTGGTAATAAACGAAGTCTGGTATTTGATCACACGACTATTACAACGATTTTCGAAGTGATTGAACCAGGCATACCACACACAAACAGCATATATATATATATATATATATATATATATATATATATATATATATATGTGCATATTAACGTCATATATATATATATATATATATATGACGTTAATATGCACATAAATATTAAATTATGTTTGTTGAAAAGCTCAGGACAGACAAGGGAACCCTTTCTAAAAAAAAATCCGTGATCATTACAAAGATATTCAGCGTTATTAAGTTACCCACAACGCACAAACACGCACGCATATATACTATATTCAGGTGTCTGTACACCGAGCTGGATCATGACCTTTTAGGTTCCCTAGTCTAATAAAGTTATGGGTACTCAGACGAAGCCGCTCTCAGCTCGCCCGCACCCGTCTCGAATTATTTTCACTTCGTGTTATATTTTAACGACATCTATATAACTTGAAGTAAACTTACTGCAATTTCTTTAAATAAACTAGAATATTTATCTTTTATTCGTCAATAAAAATATTCTTTCAGTAATATCCAGATTTTAGTATTTATTGCAAACCATATTACCACGTATTTTAACAGTCAGTCAGTTAATTGCCATATGTGTTACACGCTTCAGCGATTATGTCCCTTTCGACTCACTAGGCAGAAGATATTCCCGCAGTAGATTGCCATTACTTTCTGTGGTAGACTGAACTTTCCCCCTAGCTATGGATTGAGTTCTATAGCTTTGGTTGGCAACTAGTCTACAGTAGAAAGTAATGGCAACCTACTGCGGGAAAATCTGCCTAGTCATTCATGTCTCGAAAGTGAGCATCACGTATCGCACTTAACTGACTAATCTGGTTTAAAAAAATTAAATAGCAGGGCAAATTGGGTGTTATAGCCTTGGTTGCTAGCCAGGGATATAGAACCGAATTTGTTCTATTATTTAACCTATAATTGAAGGGAAAAGGCGGATTAATATCAAGAGTATTTGTGCGAAAGTGAATGCAAGGAATTCAAGTGAAATTCGAACTCAGGACCCCGATTTGTCTTTCCGAGTCGATATCCACTGCACCACGATTACACAGCATACACTACCGGCCATAATTATTAGGCCATCCCAGTGTTTTAAAAAATGATGTATTTAATACTATTTTTAGTATTTATTACCAAGTGAACAATTGTAAGTGAAAATAAAATGTTTCTTTTGTTAATATTGCACAATAACATGTGCATCAAATGAATTTATAAATATTTAATAATTAACTATATTGCAGTTTCATCAATGAACGATTGAAGAAAATTTAGGGTGAGTCGAATGAGTTCATCATTGCTTCCTTGTCTTGAAAAGTTTGCAAAGCAATAATAACAAAAGAACCATTCTATTTTCATTTAGAATTATCTACTTGGCAATAAATACTAAAAATACATATTTTATTTTTTTTACTAGGGTCGCCTAATAATTATGCCCAGTAGTGTATTTTTTTTTATCATATCACCCCAAGCAAGGCATTATAGTGCCACTGTTGTGCAAGGGGTTACATAGGAGGAAAGTTATGAGAAAAAGTGACAGGTTATAGGGGGTGTCAAGAAGTGGGTAAGAGAAGGATGAATGTGGCCATAGAGTGAGGGATCAGTTTATATATTAATTGTAGTGTAGAGTTGACCCCCTACTTTATATCCACATTATAATAGTATAGATTTTTTTTATTATCATATCACCCCAAGCAAGGCATTTTACTGCCACTGTTGTGCAGGGGGTTACATAGGAGGAAAGTTATGAGAAAAAGTGACAGGTTATAGGGGGTGTCAGGAAGTGGGTAAGAGAAGGATGAGAATACTGATTGAGAATGGAGTGGAGTGGACGGAGAAAGGTGCATGAGAGAGAAGATGCAGATGACTACTGTCTTCAGATTTAAATTCGTGGAGATTGTAGCAGTCGGAGAAGCAAGTAAACGGAAGGGAATTCCATAGGCGGGAAGTGCGAGAGAAGAAGCTGATGGAGTAAAGTTTGCGTTTACATTTTATTGGTTTCACAGTAAAAGAGTGGGACCTAGTTGCTAATCTTGTGGCTCGAGTAAATTTATATATAGGGGGCACCAGTGAGCTAAGTTCGTCGAAGTAGAAGCCGTGAAAGTATTTTTTAGAAAAGACACAGGGAAGCCACATTGCGCCGGTGAGAAAGTGACTGTATCCGAGCTACCAAATTGGGATTGATCACATTACAGATTCTCCGTTGGATTTTGTCAAGGAGCCCTAGGTGGAATAGCAGGAGCACCCGACCATATATGGCAGCAGTATTCAATGCACGGGTGGATGTTAAGGATGATTGTGGCCATAAAGTGAGGGATCATTTTACATATTGCTTGTAAGGTAGAATTGATCCCCCACTTTATATCCGCATTGTAATAGTATAGAATTTTTTTTATAATCATATCGCCCCAAGCTAAGTTCATCGGAGCAGAAGCCGTGAAAGTATTTGTAGAAGAGACACAGGGAAGCCACATTGCGCCCGTGAGAAAGTGACTGTATCTGAGCTGCCAAGTCGGAATCGATCACATTACAGATTCTCCTTTGGATTTTGTCGAGGACACCTAGGCGGATAGTATGCAGAAGTTCAAAAGATTAAGGATTGGGGAACTGAAAAAGCATATGATATTTTTTTTTTTCCAGTTGATCGTCCTTATATTATTAGTTTTATTTTCTAGCAATTTTCCTTATTCTATCTTTTCACACGACTGATCAGGATTAATTATAAATTTTACGTCTTGGTTTTAGCAACAAATTGTTTCTCACTCTGTCCATACTTGTATTAAATCTTTTCGAACGAATAATTATAAGGATTTGTTTATATTTCTGAGATGAGGTAGTATTTACACTATTTACATTATTCGGACTATTGTCCTCATCTTTGTTGCCATTTGTACGACGTTTAATAATAGATCATTCTATTTGTCTATATTTCTGAGATGAGGTAGTATTTACAGTATTTACTTTATTCGGACTATTGTCCTCATCTTTGTTGCCATTTGTACGACGTTTAATAATAGATCATTCTATTTGTCTATATTTCTGAGATGAGGTAGTATTTACAGTATTTACTTTATTCGGACTATTGTCCTCATCTTTGTTGCCATTTGTACGACGTTTAATAATAGATCATTCTATTTGTCTATATTTCTGAGATGAGGTAGTATTTACAGTATTTACATTATTTGGACTATTGTCCTCATCTTTGTTGCCATTTGTACGCCGTTTAATAATAGATCATTCTATTTGTCTATATTACTGAGAAGAGGTAGTATTTACAGTATTTACATTATTCGGACTATTGTCCTCATCTTTGTGGCCATTTGTACGACGTTTAATAATAGATCATTCTATTTGTCTATATTTCTGCGATGAGGTAGTATTTACACTATTTACATTATTTGGACTATTGTCCTCATCTTTGTTGCCATTTGTACGACGTTTAATAATAGATCATTCTATTTGTCTATATTACTGAGAAGAGGTAGTATTTACACTATTTACATTATTTGAACTATTGTCCTCATCTTTGTTGCCATTTGTACGCCGTTTAATAATAGATCATTCTATTTGTCTATATTACTGAGAAGAGGTAGTATTTACAGTATTTACATTATTTGGACTATTGTCCTCATCTTTGTTGCCATTTGTACGCCGTTTAATAATAGATCATTCAATTTGTCTATATTACTGAGAAGAGGTAGTATTTACAGTATTTACATTATTTGGACTATTGTCCTCATCTTTGTTGCCATTTGTACGACGTTTAATAATAGATCATTCTATTTGTCTATATTTCTGCGATGAGGTAGTATTTACAGTATTTACATTATTTGGACTATTGTCCTCATCTTTGTTGCCATTTGTACGACGTTTAATAATAGATCATTCTATTTGTCTATATTTCTGCGATGAGGTAGTATTTATACTATTTTCATTATTCAGACTATTGTTCTCATCTTCGTTGCCATTTTTAATATTTTTCAGCCTTCTTTAAGTGCTAGGAATATTACAAAAAGCAATTAACATAAAAAAATACCAGATAAAACAATTATCATCAAAAACTTGCAATATGAACTCTGATAAAAAACATTAAGTTTATAAGTCTCAGACATTCAATGGCCCAGTGAATATAGGCATTGGTTACTTCCATTGATTTGACCCAAAGAGTAGTGAGTTCAATACCAAGCTACAGCAGTGGTGAACATATAACATAGACAATCGGGTTAAACTTATGACTACCAGAAGGTGCTCCGCACAAAGAATGAGAATAATAGACCCCAGCGATGGTAATAAAGGGTTCGGTTCAAAATTCTTCGCACCTGAAGAAGGCTGAGGCGCAAAATGGCTGAAACGTCATAAGAATGGCAACAAAGATGAGGACAATAGTCCGAATAATGCAAATAGTGAAAAATTATAAGTAGTTCCATTTAATTTTCATGGTCTATTTTTTTTTTAAATGCCATCAAATATCATAAACAGATATATTCCTGGACCATCTCCAGCTTTTCATCCTCTCTTCTGGTGATCTCTTCATCCTTTGTTCTTAGATTTTCTTTTCTTGCATGGAACAGTCTCAATGTGGTAAACCCACATTGAGACTGTTCCAATTTAGATCATTTCCTATGTCTTATAATTCATTCAATGAGTCTGGTTATAAGTCAAATGAGATCAATAAAACGTAAATTATTCAAATATTCTTCGTTTCAGTTTGGTCCTATACATTCCTGAACATGTGACATAAGTTCGAATCTCACTATGGTCGATACACCAGGAAAATGATTCTTGATGGTACTAGTCAGAGAAGTCGCCCCAAATTTCTGGTAAGGTCGGAAATTGTCTGGAAGCTAAGTCACAGTTTGACTTAAGCCCTGTGAGCGAAATTCGCTAGATGGAACTGTCGAAAAACCGTGGGGCTATCACAAAATCACAAGACATTATGACCGAGTGTTTAAGAAATTTGTTTGCTCCCTACTCCTTGAACCTTCAAGCAATTTCTTCAATAAAATCCACGAAACTCTCATAAAAACTAGTCATTTTCATATATAGCCGCGTCATATACATGGGAAAAATATATATACCTAGATAGCAAGTTAAATATAACAAACAATGAATATCTATTATGTTTAATCATGAGCCATTCTAAACATCGTATTTTGGCTTTAATTTCAGGTGAAAATAAAGACAAAAATTGTCCAACATTTTGATATTTTTTTATTATGCTGATTCTAAGCTTTCGGCTTACATGGGCCATCTTCAGAGAGGTTACAGGGACGTTAACATAAAGACATCCACCATCAAAGATGATTTATCTTGTGTTGACATAAAACATTGCTAAGCAACGATAACATTCACCGAATAGCAGACGCAGGTCGTATATTTGTAATGCGATTCTATGACGTCACACCACGAGAGAGACCAAAATGTTAACAGATCCATGTTTCTAAATGCAATGTAATGTGTTGTAAACCATACTCAAATGTGACTTTATTAAGTGTGGCTTGCTTTGATTTAATGGAGATGGCCTCCAATATCTGAAGGTTCTTTTTACTTGTGTTATCGACTAAAATCTGTCTAATATTACCTACATGGCTATCCTTTTCTAAGAAAAGTTGTTTAATTGAACAAAAGGTGACAGGTAAGTCTACGGGAGAGCATGGTTGTAGTAAAACCAATATATGTAGTGGATTTATTATTAGTACCAGTGATACAATTTCTGAACGGGCAAGTAAATTGATACACTATATTGGTTTTCTGTAGAGGATTTAGTTGTGTGGTTGTAGGGTTACTAGAGACTATGAGGTCAATTGTTTTAAATTTTTTATAATATATGAAGAGCTTAATTTGATTATCATTATGTATTGGTTTAACATTTCTACGTATTATTTTTGAACCATCATAATAAGCAAATATCCAAATTTTGGACAATTTTTGTCTTTATTTTCACCTGAAATTAAAGTCAAAATAAGACGTTTAGAATGGCTCATGATTAAACATAAGAGACATTCATTGTCTCTTATGTTTAACAGTATATATTTAGAAAATTATCTGCTGTCTCGATACGCAACACACATACACACACACACACACACACACACATATATATATATATATATATATATATATGTGTGTGTGTGTGTGTAATCATATAATTAAAGCCAAAATGCGACATTTAGAACGGCTCATGATTAAACATAATAAACATTCATTGTCTCTTTTATTTAACAGCATATGTCTAGAAAATTATTTGCTGCTTCGATACACTAGATAGTTATGAACAGAGATAGATAGATAGATAGATAGATAGATAGATAGATAGATATGAAAAGACTTAGATAGATAGATAGATAGATAGATCTGTACAGACAATTTAAACTTATTTATTAATGGAACTTTGTGTGTGTGTGTGTGTGTGTGTGTGTGTGTGTGTGTGTGTGTGTGTGTGTGTGTGTGTGTGTGTGTGTGTGCCCGTTACCTATAGACTCCAAAACGGCTGAACCGATTTTCTTGAAAATTTACACAATTGTACTATAAGCGTCTGCGAGTGTTCTTAGCTAGGTTTTGTGTCGAGGTACCCAAGATAAATATCGAAAATCGATAATCAAAAAAATCGGGTTATGTTATGTTGTGTGTAACAGAAATAGTTGTGTAAATAATCACAAACAACGGAAATAAATAAATGAAATATATTGCCGGAAAATAGTATGTAGAACAGAGTTGTTAGTGAGTACAGGATCAATGGTTTAGTAAGACGTAGAGTCTGTGTATAGGCACACTTCCGGTTCGCTACCGGCAGTACTCGATTGACTTGGTATCGAGCTGAACAGTCAACGCTAACGCAATTCAACGCTCAACGCAACGCACAACCCCGAGGTCTCTCAGCTATCACTTTATATCGTGATAGGAAGAGTCCATTATAAGAACAAAGGTGGAGAGCGCCCTAATAGGTTATAGAAGGAGTAGTCCGATTTTAATCAACTTTGATACACTCATAGACAAAGACATAAGAAACGATATTCAGAAGTTTCAAGGTTGCAGTTCTTACAATAGTGCAGAAAATCGATAATATATATATATATATAAAGCAAGATCTTTCTATGTATGTCTGTTTATCTGTCTGTATGTTCTTTATACAAATCTACAATTTTATCCGATTCTCACCAAACTTCACACAAATATTATTTAGGCTGAGTCTGAGCTCCAGGACCATGGATTAGTTTTAAATCTTTCATTACACCCGAGCAACGCCGGGCTATACTGCTAGTGATAGATAGATAGATAGATAGATAGATAGATAGATAGATAGATAATGTGGAATGAGTGTGAGAGAGAGGGAGGAACCATTATGTGATAGAGAATGGCTGCATGTTTAAGAGAGAGAGGTGTGGACGCTTGTGAGTAGGGAAAATTGTAAATTCCTTTCTTTTTAGTTTCTTCTGCCATTTCGTTTATCAAATAAACGTTGGATAAATGACCCTGGGTCACTCTCATTTCCTCTTTCGTCCGCGAACGCCGACCCAGCCGACCGTCCAATCGGGGTGCGGCTAAATATAATTCCGTCGCCAAATGTAACTGGGTCAGTCAGGTGCTCTAATGATTGAGGGCGACATGTTCTTCTATGTGCCCTGTCCTTTCAGGACGTAGGCGATCATGGCTTTCCACGTCTCCTTATCCCTGGTGGCTCTTAGAACGCCACCTCCTGTTACAAGACGCAACCCTCGTTCTGTCATCCACTATCTCAAGCCCATAAATCTAGAATATAAATGCATAGAAACTAACATGACCACAAAATGAGGGATCAGTTTATATATTGATTATAATATAGAATTGATCCTCCATTTTATCCCCACATTATAATTTCTTAAAAACAGTTGGCATATATATTCTTCTTCTATATGCCCTGTCCTTTTAAAACGTAGGCGATCATGTCTTTCCACGTCTCCCTATCCCTGGTGGCTCTTAGTACGTTTTCTCCTGTTGCACCACATAAGCAGGCCAAATGCGACTTATCCCTAAGTGACCGATCAAAAAGTAATGACATCAATGTCGCTTCAGCTGAAGCACCTTCTTCTTCTATGTGCATTGTCCTTTCAGGACGTAGGCGATCATGGCCTTCTACGTCTCCCTATCCCTGGTGGCTCTTAGCACGCTTTCTCCTGTAACACTTCGCAACCCCCGTTCTGTCATCCACTAGCTCAAGCCCTTCTAATATTTTATCCGCTGCTTTCCCCTGTCTCTTTTCCCCTCTATATGGCCGGTTAGTATCAGGTTCTCCAAGCCATCCTTCCTCATTGCATGTCCCAGGAAATTCAGTTCTCTCTTCTTGATGCTCAATATTAATTTCCTCTTCAAACCTTATTTTACAATCCATAACGTTCAACCTGTTGTTGTTTTTTTTTGTTTTTTTGTTTTTTTTTATTTTTTTTAATCATATCACCCCGAGCAAGACGGTAACGCCACTGATGTGCAGGGGGCTACGTAAGAGTGAAAAGATTGGAAAAAAGAAAGCCGGAAACCACATCCTGAACAGGGAGCAAGGAATGAGCCTCTATACCTGTACAATAGATGTGGGTGGAGTGTGAACCGGGCGATAGTTTAGTCCATCTACTCCAATTGAGAAAAAAATTGAGAGAACGAGAAATACGCAACATCAAGAAGTGGGAACATTAAAAAGCAAGAATTAAGAGAGAAGACAACAGCCGATATAGCATTTAAATTTTTGAAGATCAAAGTTGACTGGAAAGCAAGAAGCTGCAAGAGAGTTCTGTAAGTGAGAAAACAAACATAAAATAGAACTTACCAAGTATATATATATATATATACTCACATCTGATTGAGCACTATAGAGGAATGGTATACTTATTAAAAAATAGTAGCTACTCAAGCATCTACGCATGCAGTAATGAATTTGAACACTCTCGGCTACTGGCATGTGTTTACATTGTATGTAACATGCTAAAGTCCGCCTTCCTCTACCGAGCGACTGTAGCACAGAGGTAGCTGCCCAATCAGTCATGTCTCTTTTGAAAAAAAAAGACATTGCCCAAGTGCGTATCATGTATAGCACGTAACTGATTGATAAGTGGTATCTAGGGTTTAAGTTAATTTTTAAAAATGATAAATCTTTCTTGAAGCTTTTGTGTTAGTTTAATTTCAAGCTAATAATTTAATATTTCCAATAAGCAAAATAGTTTGCTTTATTTCAAAATTAATTTGAATTGATTGGAATGATTTGTCTTTAATCACTGATTTTAGCCATATTTCCAATTTACTCAGCACTACAAATCGTATGTCTTAAGTCTTTCTAAAAAAATATAGTTTTCTGAAACATTGAGCAACGTTAGCTATTTTTAAAGTTTAATCAATCTGATTCAAAACATATATTTAATTTTAGTTTAAAATATTACAGGAAAACATTGAGGTGTTGACAGCAGTATAGACAACCTGATGTTTGCTTTATATATATATATACTAGCAGTATAGCTCGGCGTTGCTCGGGTGTGGCGAAGGTTTTAAAACTAATCCATGGTCCTGGAGCTCGGAATCTTTGGACGTTGGCGCGAGGGACTGGACGGGAATGGTTGTTTGAACCCAATCTATCCTGTTATTTAACCCATAACTAGGGGGAAGAGACGGATTAGTACCTTTCCCAAGGGTATTTGTGCGTAAGTGAATGCAACAAATTCAAGTAAGATTTTAATTCAGCTCTCCATTTTTTTGTTCTAAGTCAATATCCATTGCACCATATACCTACCTGCCTGCCTACCTACCTTATATGTTTGGCTAGATATGCCAATGGAACTAGACTAAGGGAACAATAGGTTCAAATTTCTATATACATCATTTCCTAACTCGTGCAACTGTATATCACCCGATGAGGTCCTGAACTATTGCACCAAAACATGACAGCTCTTGTATAAGGGGAAAAATATTTTTATTATAAACTTCAATAATAAGAATATTCCTACAAATATTGCTCTGCTACATATCGAACACTTTTAAAAAGCAAATGCTATGAAGTGTAGAGTATCGTTCCATTAGTTCTTACTATTACTAAGATTATATATATATATATATATATATTTTGAGTGATTGTTTAATACTTAGTTTTTTGTTCTAATAGGGTTAGACCAGTACACAGTTATATTAAAAAGAGTTTGATACAATTATATTGTAGAACTTTTGGATATTTTCCATTTTTAAACGAGTTATTTTGCTACCCAAATTTCTACCATGAAAGGTTTCTTCAGGCGATTTTTAATAACTGATTTTACCTTTTACCGTTTTTCTATTTAAGAACGCTCTTGTAACGGTGTTTTATTTGAACGTTAAAGTGGCAGAGAATTTATGAACGCACATTGTTTAAATTCAAACGAATTATGACGTTTTTATCCATGGTTGTATGAACCTAAAATGTATTTCTTAGTGTGGATGCATTTTGTCATAATTTCTGTTCTTTCATTTAACAGTTCGTCCTTATTCGGGTATTATATATATATATATATATATATATATATATATATATATATATATATAAAGAGACAAGATGAAAAATTGTACTTAGCCATCTATTTCAAATATGGTTATTCACTGAAATTAAAGTTTGAATTGGTAATAATAATAATCTCTCTCTCTCTCTCTCTCTATATATATATATATATATATATATATATATACTAGCAGTACAGCTCGGCGCTGCCCGGGTGCAACGAAAGCCCCAAAACCAATCCATGGTCCCGGAGCTCAGACTCCTTGAACGCTGGTACGAAAGACCAAAAAGCAATAGCTGCCTCCAGTCAAAGCGAAACCGCAGACTGAAAGAAAAACGAATGGATGCAAGTCAAACTTCGACTTCCTAGCATCGACATCAATAAGTTCCTTTCATCGTAAACTGAATTTTGAAGGCTGAAATAAGTCCTCTGAGTAAATGGTATCATGGCCGAGACCAAGAACCACAATTACACCCACCTAGAGGCAAACCCGAAGAAAAACCAAAATAAAAGGGCAGAAAAAGATACAGACACACAGGCAGACAAACAGACACACACACACACACACACAAACATCTTGCCTTTCATATATATATATATATATATATATATATATATATTTATATAGTATATCGAGGCAGCAAATAATTTTCTAAACATACGCTGTTAAATATAAGAGACAATGAATGTCTATTATGTTTAATCATGTTAAAACAATTGACCTCATAGTCTATAATAACCCAACAGGCACTAAACTAAATTCTTTTCAAAAAACCAATATAGTGTACCAATTTACATGCCCATTCAGAGATTGCATCTCTGATACTAATCAACAAACTAGTACATATATTGGTTTTACTACAACCACGCTCTCCCGTAGACTTACATGTCATCTTTCTGATCAGAGTACTATTAAACAACATTTCTCTGAAAAACATAAACATGTAGGTAATATCAGACAGATTTTGGTCAACAATACGGTGATGCTTACTCATACAAACAGTAAGAGGAACCTGCAGATATTGGAGGCCATGTACATCAAATCGAAACAACCAACACTCAATAAAATCAACTTTAAAACCGGAAATAACATATTACATTGCATTTGACTAGATGGTTTTGTTGTCATTTCGCGCTATCCCGCGGCGTGACGTCATAAAACCACATCGCAAACTTAAGAACTGCGTTTATTATTTTTGGTAACTATTGCCGTTGCCAAGCGGAGTTTTATGTCAACACAAAATAAAATCGTCGCTGATGGTGGATTTTATAATATTTCAGTTTAAACAACCTCTCTGAAGATGGCTCATGTGAGCCGAAAACTTAGAAGAAAACCAATAAAAAATTATCCAAATGTTGGAGAATTTTTGTCTTTATTTTCAACTGAAATTAAAGCAAAAATACGACGTTTAGAACGGCCCATAATTAAACATAATAGACATTCATTGTCTCTTATATTTAACGGCATATGTTTAGTATATATATATATATATATATATATATATATATATATATTATTGATTTTCTGCACCACTGCAAGAACTGCACCCTTCAAACCTCCGAATATCGCTCCTCACGTCCTTGTCCACGAGTGCATCAAATCTGATCAAAATCGGAGCATCCCCTCTACAACCCGATTCTTTCGATTATCGATTTTCGACATTTATTGGGGGAACCTCGACACAAAACCTAACCAAGAACACTCGCAGACGCCTACAGCACAACTGTGCAAATCTTCAAGAAAATCGGCTCAGCCGCCCCGGAGTCCATAGGTAACGGACACACACACACACACACACACACACACACACACACACACACACACACACACACAGACAAAGTTCCATTTAAAAATAAGTTTAGATTTATATCTTTTTTCTCGTTTCACCCACTGAAAGTCTTGAGAGCCACTCAAAGTAGGGGGCTAGAAAACAATGTGGGTGATAAGAATATGTGGCGGTAGAAAGAGGTGAATATAGCCATTGACACTGAACTTCTCATAGCATAAGATTGTAATAATCATGAACGTATCAACGCGGGAGGTTGTTTCACAGTTCTTGGGAGATGCTGGGTGGAATTTTCACCTGACAATTGGAATATGGGGAAAATGAGGCTCATTCGACGACATGGAGGTAGTATGGTCAGTTCTAGCTGTAAAGATCTGAACTAGTGAAATTAAAGAAAGAAACCGGATCACAAGGTTTTGGTTAAGACAATGTCGGAGTTTTCGAAGATATTTGCTAAACTTGAAAAAGTAAGGAACACTTCCATGTAAAAGCTAAATGCCACAATAATAACCGAAAATACCAATTTAAAATCTTTTCAATTTTATATATATATATTTTTTTTAATCATATCACCCCGAGCAAGGAGGTAACGTCACTGATGTGCAGGGGTCTACGTAAGAGTGAAAAGATTGGAAAAGAGAAAGCCGGAAACCACATCCTAAACAGGGAACAAGGGATGAGCCGCTTCACCTGTTCAATAGACGTATATATATATATATATATATATATATATATATATATATATATACTAGCAGTATAGCCCGGCGTTGCTCGGGTGTAATGAAAGCTTTAAAACTAATCCATGGTCCTGGAGCTCAGACTATTTGGACGTTGGCATGAAAGACTAAAAAGCAATAATTGTTTCCAGCTAAAGCGAAACCGTAGACTGAAAGAAAAATGAATGGATGTAAGTCAAATTTTGATTTCCTGGTATCGATATCAAATTTTCTGCACTATTGTAAGAACTGCAACCTTGAAACTTCTGAATATCGTTTCTCATGTCTTTGTCTATGAGTATATGAAATTTGATTAAAACCGGACCACTCCTTCTATAACCCGATTTTTTCGATTATCGATTTTCGATATTTATCGGGGGTACCTCGACACAAAACCTAGCTAAGAACACTCGCAGACGCTTATAGTACAACTGTATAAATTTTCAAGAAAATTGGTTCAGCCGTTTCGGAGTCTATAGGTAACGGACACAGACACACACAGAGATACACATACACACACACGCACACACTCACATACACACACAGAGACAAAGTTCCATTTATAAATATTTTGTATATATATATCTAATCAGTCGGCAATTCTACCTCTGAGCTCGGAATGGAGACTTCCAGGGTGCTCAATAGGGGTGCGAGAGCGTAGTCATCCGAAAATCTGTTTCACTGTATCACAGCTCATCAGTACGTTTAGACATCCGATTGCTTCTAGCCAGGTTTGAAACCCGACCGAATTGGTTCTACCTCTGGGATATGGGCGCTCGGTAGAGGGAGGCGGATTTTAGCGTTTTATATAGCATGTAAACACACGTCAGTAGCCGATAGTGTTCAAATTCATAACTGAATGAACGATATATAATCATTCGCAGACAGATTTGTTTCGTTATATCAGAGCTCATCAGTATGGTTAGACATCTGACTGCTTCTAGCCAGGATTGAAACCTGACCGAATTGACATCATTCGGCGATTGTATCTCTGAGCTATGGGTGCCCGGTAGAGGAAGGCGGATTTTTAGCGTGTTATATACAATGTAAACACACGCCAGTAGCTGAAAGTATTCAAATTATTCTAGAGTAGCTACTGTTTTTCAAAGTTTACGTAGAGCATTGTTTTTATTTCTTTTATGGTGTGTGTGTGTGTGTGTGTGTGTGTGTGTGTGTGTGTGTGTGTGTGTGTGTGTGTGTGTGTGTTTTACTACGGTAGAAAGTTGTTAGATCAGGTCTGTGATGTGAGCGGAAAAGAGATTAGAAAAATTGAAGACTATGAGGATAAGGTGGATAACTAGAAATTGACCTTTGTGCTGAAGCGGTTAAATTTGTAGCATAGATGGTTGCTGTTGACAACTGCAATGGTGAATAAAGTGTCTGATATGAATAAAAGAGGAGGTAGTATGAAGGGAGTATAAGGAGGATAGATAAAATTAGACTTTGACTTCAAGAGTTTAAAATTGTAGCGGAAAAGGTTTCTGTTGAAAATTGTAATGGTGAACGAGGGGTGTGACATGCACGAAAGAGTGGGTAGTAGCAAAGGAAAGAATACGAGGATAAGGAGGATAGATAAGAATTGACCATTGAATCGAAGAGACTAAGAGTGTTGTGGAGAGGGTTACTGTTAAAATTTGTTATGGTGAATGAGGTGAATGGTATGAATGAATTGTTATGGTGAATGAGGTGAATGGTATGAATGAAAGAGAACATCGAAGAAAGGGGAGCTTATGAGGATAAAGACGGTAGATAACGATTGATCCTTGATTAAGGTTAAGATTACCATTATCAGAAAAGCGTCCACGCGGGAGTCTATTTCACAGAGTAGCATTTCTCAAGAAATACTGTCTGAGTAGAACGTCCTCCATACAAATAGAAATACGAAGGGTATGTGGGTGATTCGATTCCGTGGACATAGCATGGCGGGTCTTATAATGGTTTAGACTGGTGTAACAAGCAAATCGGTACTGCCACTGATGTGCAGGGGTTACATATGAGAGTAAAAGTTTAGACAGGAGGAGAGTGAAAAGAAAGACGAACCAGTTACAGAGGGTGTCAGAAAAAGGGCAAGAGAAGGACGGGAACACAGGCGTGAAGACAGTTGCGAAGGTAGAGAGAAAGGAAAAGAACAAGATACATGAGGTGATGTAGAAAGGACAAGGGAAGGACTGAAGTGAAGTGGATAACAGATGGGTATTGACATTGCATTTAAATTCAGAGAAAGGGCAAGGGAAGGATGGGAACACGGGTGAGAAGACAGTTGCAAAGGTAGAGAGAAAGGAAAAGAACCAGATACATGAGGTGATGTAGAAAGGACAAGGGAAGGACTGAAGTCAAGTGGATAAGAAATGGGAATTGACATTGCATTTAAATTCCTGGGAGTTGTAGCCGTCAGGAAAGCAAGTACAAGATGGGGAGTCAAACAGGCGAGAAGTGCGAGAAAAGCTGATTGAGTAGAATTGTCGCCTGCATTTGGTTGATTTAACTGTAAAAGGGTGGGGCCTTGTTTCCAGTCTGGTTGCACGAGTAAATTCTTGTGGAGGGGGCACCAGTGACCTAAGTTCGTCGGAGCAGAAACCATGAAAATATTTGTAGAAGAGACAGAGGGAAGCCACATCCCGCCAGTGAGAAAGTGGCGACCTGGTTGATCTAAATAAATGTTGTAAATACACAATTATTCTTGTAGGTCAGTCAGTTAAGTGCCATACGTGGTAAACGCTTGGACGATCATGTCTCGAAAGAGACATGACTGACTGGGCAGAAGATTATCCCGCAGAAGGTTGTCATTGCTTTCTGCGGTAGACTGGTTGCCAGCCAAGGCTATAGAACCCAATCTGTCCTGTTATTTAACCCATAACTGGAGGGAAGAGACGGATTAATACCTTTCCCAAGGGTATTTGCGCGTAAGTGAATGCAATGAATTCAACTGGAATTCGAACTCGGCTCCCTGATTTCTCGTTCCGAGCCGATATCCACTGCACCACAACGCACATCTTGTAGATAAAGAATATAAAAAAATAAATGGTGTTTGTTGTAGATTCTTAAGAACAATTAAAGATGTATATACTCACTTGCATATTTTCAGGTTTTATTAAAATTCTAATCACTTTTTAAGATAATAAAACATTACTGAGGAGTGAAGGTAGTAAAAAATAATAGCAGTGTCAAGGGAAAAACAATCCTTTTGACGTCCCAATTTTTTTTTTTTTTTATGTGTAGAGAACTGTTATTTATAACGACGAAGTTGATACATTGTGAACCTCTTGTAAGATAAGCATTAGCCCAGACTGTTATTAATCTCGGTAGGGGTTGCATATATAATGGATTATATCGTTCATTGCTTTTCAATAATAGATTGTAATTGACGCGAATTTGGTGACAATAAAACAAGTTAATAGTATTTTTCTTGTGTTTTAAATCAGGATTTTTATGACAGTGTGATCAATTGTCTGCAAAAATATTAATGATAATAATAATGCAATTTGTTCATCGACGGTGTGATTTGGAAGTATGTTATTACAAATGTTTAATATTAGACAGTTCTTTAGAGAAAATCATTTTCGAAGAAGAGATTAATTTCGCTGGTTTGATAAGGTTTTTATGACTGCTATCACGTATCGACAAAGACATTAATTTCATTGTTAAATAGGCCTGGAGTTAATGCCAGTAGATGTTTTGTAAAGGGAACCTATAAAGCACTGATAATTGAAATCAATAGGAATATAGGAAATTCGCTCGTCCAGGTTTTTTCCTTTCATATTAAATAACCGAACGGTCGAATCTAAACTTATTTATAAATAGAACTTTGTGTGTATGTGTCTGTGTGTTTACGAGTGTCCGTTACATATAGATTCCGAAACGGCAGAACTGATTTTCTTGAAAATTTATATAGTTGTACTATAAGCGTCTGCGAGTGCTCTTAGCTATGTTTTGCGTCTAGGTACCCCCGATAAATATCGAAAATCGATAATCGAAAAAATCGGGTTATAGAAGGAATGGTCCGATTTTAATCAAATTTGATACACACATAGACAAAGACATAAGAAACGATATTCAGAAGTTTCAAAGTTGCAGTTCTTACAATAGCGCAGAAAATCGATAATATCTAAACTTATTTATAAATGGAACTTTGTCTGTATGTGTGTGTATGTGTGTGTGTATGTGTGTGTCTGTTACCTATAGACTCCGAAACGGCTGAATCGATTTTCTTGAAAATTTACACAGTTGTGCTATAAGTGTTTGCGAGTGTTCTTGGCTAGGTTTTGTGTCGAAGTACCCCCGATAAATATCGATAATCGAAAAAATCGGGTTATAGAAGGAGTGGTCCGATTTTAATCAAATTTGATACACTCATAGACAAAGACATAAGAAACGATATTCAGAAGTTTCAAGGCTGCAGTTCTTACAATAGTGCAGAAAATCTATAATATATATATATATATATATATATATATATATATATATATATATAAGGCAAGATATTTTCTCCATTCAAAGACATTCCTACCAAAGAAACGCTAATACATACATAGGTACGTACGCATAGACTCTTACTGCTACGAACAATTCTTGATACCCTTAACTTTCTAATTGAACATTAATTTCTATCACAATTAATTTTATCCTTTTCATTAATAAATTTATATTTTAACATGAAAAATGTATATTTTATTCTCCCACACTATTCCACACATTCCAACCTTCTGTTGCCAACATGATGAAAACCTTCCGATGATAACGATAATATTCTCCTGATAATTCTGATGATATTTCTGGATAAAATCTGTAAGCGGTAGGGATTTCGGTTATGTATGACACAAGGCCGAATTAAAAAAAAACATTAAGCACCCCACTATAGATTCAAACTTGCGAATCAAAGCATTGTAGTTACCCTTTTCCGCGTCTGTCAATATCAATGAATTGTATACCTAAGTTGCCTTTTCACCAGCTATGTGTAGGAAGAGTGCGCATCTGGAACCAGGTTTTAAAATTTTCTCGGACGTTGCCTGTCCAGGATATTTGTTTTGGCGGTCGTAAAAGGTCCGTATAAGATACAAATCCTGTATCATCCATCAACTAACTCAAGCGAAAAAAAAAGTAAAATTGCACACCCGCAAAAATGGATCAAAACGACTAAAAACATTTTGGAAAAACCCAGACCAAAGCAAATTTCACAAGTCAGTGTGAAAAGTAAGATTCTCGATTCTGATTGGATGGGAAATAGAAAATTGATTTATAACCCCACTAATTTACACAATCTTCAACCTTCTGATGCCAACCTTCTGATGATGATAATGCCGAATAAATCCGTAAGCTGTATGACACAAGGCCGAATTCAAGAAAAATTAACCATCTCCCTACGAAAAATGCGTCGTTTAGAAAAGAAGAGACGGATTGATACCTTTCCCAAGGATAATTGTACGTAAGTGAATGCAAGGAATTCAAACTAGAGTTCGATCGAACTCGGCTCCCTGCTTTGTCATTCCGAGTCGATATCCACTGCACCACAGCGCACAGCCTGTCGATAGGTAGCGTAAATATGAAAAGGGAATCAGACATTGTGTTTCTACGCTTATTAGCTTTTCTGTAGATAAATTGAAATCAGGCTAAATTAGTTTTCCGAATGTGGTCTTAGTCTGATACAAGGCCACTCACCAGTAAAATAACACACTGCACATACGAACTAGCTTGAGAGAATAATTTACTAACACGCTTAATCAATTCTGCAATCTCAGTATATATATATTTATCTAGCTTACACTACGCAAGTAGACTGCTGGTCCCAAGTTTATTTATGGTCTGGCTTAAAGCTATCGACTGAAAATCAAACACCATTAAACCATATAATAATTATCAACGCGTTCTTATTTATGTATTTCTTGTGCCATCCGTAATAAAAGGTAAATCAACTTCAGTGAGTAAATTTATTAGTGATTATTTCGTTCAGTCGTTCTAATCTAAACTTATTTATAAATAGAACTTTGTCTCTGTGTGTGTATGTCTGTGTGTGTGTCCGTTATCTATAAACTCCGAAACGGCTGAACCAAGTTTCTTGAAAATTTACACAGTTGTACTATAAGCGTCTGCGAGTGTTCTTAGCTAGATTTTGTGTCGAGGTACCACCGATAAATATCGAAAATCGATAATCGAAAAAATCGGTTTATAGAAGGAGTGGTCAGATTTTAATCAAATTTGATACACTCATAGACAAAGACATAAGAAACGATATTCAGAAGTTTCAAGGTCGCAGTTCTTACAATAGTGCTGAAAATCGATAATATATATAAATATATATATAAGGCATGATGTTTGTGTGTGTGTCTGTTTATCTGCCTATATGTCTGTATTTTTTCAGCCCTTTTATTTTAGTTTTTGCTTCGAGTTTGGCTTTAAGTAGGTATAATTGTAGTTCTTAGTCTCAGCCATGATACCATTTACTCAGAGGACTTATTTAGCCTTCAAAATTCAGTTTACGACGAAAAAACTTATTTGATATCGATACCAGGAAATCAAAATTTGACTTACATCCATTCATTTTTCTTTCAGTCTACGGTTTCGCTTTAACTGGAAACAACTATTGCTTTTTAGTCTTTCGTGCCAACGTCCAAAGAGTCTGAGCTCCAGAACCATGGATTAGTTTTAAAGCTTTCATTACACCCGAGCAACGCCGGGCTATGCTGATAGCAATCTATAAAAATAAAATATTTATCGGCATTTACACGAAATCGCTTCCAATGCAAAACTAGCCGTTTAATTCATCAGTTCCTTCATTCTTACTTTTCTTAGATTGTAGACATATTTGTCCAAACCTTTCATGTGGGATACTCAGATACACCTGTCCCTTAAGCAGTCGCCATGATTGAGCATGGTTTTGACATAGGTTTTGTCGTCCAGTCTTTGTCATTCTGTGGATAATCTTTTTTTTCCGAGAGATATTTCAATTTCACTGTTCTATTAAATATGTAAATTTTTCACATGAAAAGATATTTAGCAAAATTCGACTTATATAATACTAAATTTAATTAAAGGATCGTAGACAAAATTTAATTTCTAAAAAATATAAGCGGACCGGAATAACTGAACGGTTCATTGGCCTCTACTTTAGTAGTGGATTTTTATTTCCACTTTATTGAATTTCACTACGTTGTCTCAAGTGTTTTGTTTCATTTATGACGACGCGGGTACGTTAGTATTTAATAACGTAGTGTTAATAAGGGGTTGGTGTCCTATGGGTTATTTTAAAAATATATGACAAAAGAAAGAAAGAAAGAAAGAAAGAAAGAAAGAATTCGCATAGGAAATAGAAAGAAAGAACTTTCATTAGGGTAAGAAAGAAAGAAAGAAAGAAAGAAAGAAAGAAAGAATGCATGAAATCGCATAGAAAACAGATAGAAAGAACGAACTTACAAAAGGGTAGGAAAGAAAGATACATAAAACAAAGAAAGAAAAAAAAGAAAAAAGAAAGGAAAAAAAGAAGAATTCGCATAGTAAAAAGATAGATAAAACGAACTTACATAAGGATTAAAAGAAAGAAAGAAAGAAAGAAAGAAAGAAAGAACTGACATGAAGAAAGAAAGAAAGAAGGAACTGACAAGAAGTAAGAAAGAAAGGAAGAATTGATATGAAGAAAGAAAGAAAGAACAGACACGAAGAAAGAAAAATAAAACACTGACATGAAGAAAGAAAAAAAAAAGAAGGAAGGAACTGACATGAAGAAAGAAAGAAAGAAAGAAAGAATGAAAGAAAGACAGACAGAAAGAAAGAACTGACATGAAAGAAAGAAAGAAAGAAAGAAAGAACTGACCCGAAAAAAGAAAGAAAGAAAAAAGAAGGAAGAAACTGGCATGAAAAACAAAAGAAAGAAAGAAAGAATGAAAGAAAGACAGACAGAACTGCTACGAAAAAGAAAGAAAGAAAGAAAGAAAGAACTGACATGAAGAAAAAAAGAAAGAAGGAACTGACAAGAAGTAAGAAAGAAAGGAAGAAATGACATGAAGAAAGAAAGAAAGAAAGAAAGAAAGAACAGACACGAAGAAAGAAAAACAAAACACTGACATGAAGAAAGAAAAAAAAAGAAGGAAGGAACTGACATAAAGAAAGAAAGAAAGAAAGAAAGAAAGAACTGACATAAAGAAAGAAAGAAAGAAAGAAAGAAAGAAAGAAAGAACTGACCTGAAAAAAGAAAGAAAGAAAAAAAGAAGGAAGAAACTGGCATGAAAAACAAAAGAAAGAAAGAAAGAAAGAAAGACAGACAGAACTGCTACGAAAAAGAAAGAAAGAAAGAAAGACAGACAGACAGAACTGCTACGAAAAAGAAAGAAAGAAAGAAAGAAAGAAAGAAAGAAAGGAAGAATAGAAGATAGCTATGGCCGTAAGAGAAGAAAATCGAAACTTTTTATGGCGATGTATTCTCCCATACATCGCCATAACCTTGCAACTCCTACTGAAAAAGTAGAAATGGCTGGCCGTTAGGTTCTCCGATCAAAGACGTGTGATTGACCATCCAAATATGTTTTAGATTTTCGCTTTGGGCTGGCCGTTAGCCAGAGACACTAATCAACTGCCTGATCTTGGCCAGGTCGAGTGAAACTAATTCTAGCTTTGGCACAACGTCGTCGAAAACTGACCAGTCCACCTGTGATGGTGAGGCATTACAAATTTGAAGGATAGGGGTGATGAGACGTCTAGATCCCGAATTTGATCAAAAGTCTCACCCCAGTCCGGGACGGAAATGTGATGAAGAAAATGAATGAGAACGTTGAAACACCCACAGATTGATATTTATACATGCAAATTACTATAATATCTTCTTCTTCTATGTGCCTTGTCCTTTCAGGACGTAGGCGATCATGGCCTTCCACGTCTCCCTAATCCTGGTGGCTCTTAGCACGCTTTCTCTGTTACACCACACAACCCTCGTTCAATCATCCACCTTATTAGCTCCTTCAAATATGTGATCCACTGCTTTCCCCTGTCTCTTTTTCCCTCTAAATGGCTTATCAGGATGTGTCTTTTCACCAGATTTATTCAACTTGTACAGAGAAACTATTCCGAGAAACTATTCTGCCAGGATTTGTCGTCAGAGGCAACAATTTGAACAACATAAGGTACGCAGATGATACAGTGCTGATAGCAGACACGAAAAGGAAACTGCAAGACCTCCTACAGAAGGTAGCTGAAGAGAGTGACAAGAAAGGAAACTGCAAGAAAACCGAGTGCATGGTCATTAGCAAAAAGAGCAACTCAAAATGCCAAATACAGGTAGGGGATACAAAAATCAAGCAGGCACAAAATTTAAATACCTAGGAAGTGTTCTAACAGAATATGGAAAGTGCGACACAGAGATCCAAAGGCGAATTGGCATAGCGAAGGCCGCATTCCAGAAGCTGAGTAAAGTATTAAGACACAGGTAACTGTCACAAGAAACAAAGAAGAGGGTACTGGATTACTATGTGATGTCAGTTCTTCAATATGGCAGTGAATGTTGGACAACCTCCTCACAGATGAAGAAGAGACTTGAAGCAAGAGAAACAAAGAAAAGTTATATAATATCAGTCTTCCTATGTGGCAGTGAATGCTGGACAATCTCCTCCCAGATGAAGAGGAGACTTGAAGTAACAGAAACAAAGAAAAGATGACTGAACTGTTATGTAATATCAGTCCTCCTATATGGCAGTGAATGCTGGAAATCTCCTCACAGATGAAGAAGAGACTTGAAGCAAGAGAAACAAGGAAAAGAGTACTGAACTGTTATGTAATATCAGTCCTCCTATATGGCAGTGAATGCTGGACAATCTCCTCACAGATGAAGAAAAGACCCAAAGCAAGAGAAACAAGGAAAACAGTACTGAACAATTATGTAATATCAGTCCTTCTATATGGCTGTGAATGCTGGACAATCTCCTCCCAGATGAAGAAGAGACTTGAAGCAAGAGAAACAAAGAAAAGTGTACTGAACAGTTATGTAATATCAGTCCTCCTATATGGCAGTGAATGCTAGACAATCTGCTCAAAGATGAAGAATAGACTTGAAGCAACAGAAATGTGGTTCTATAGAAGAATCGTAAGAATAACTTGGTCAGAACTTGTGAACAATGGTGAAGTTTTAGAAAAAATGCATTGATTGATTGCTTTTGTTTAGCGGCATATTAACCTCCATGTGCTTTTAATATCAAAATGCAAATTTTTGTAACACAATTATATGTATTCAGATATAGATTCCTTACTAATTTTACACTTTCAGGGTAAACTATATCTGTTAAATGCATAGTAGATAAAATGCACTGCTGATTTTTACTAGGGTGTTTACTACTTGCCCATGACTGGCATTCTAACTGGTGCTACCACGGGTAGACCCTTGAAACGATAGTAGTTAAGAGTTGGTTCCGTGTTCCTCAATCTCCAAATCAGAGGCATGCTGCCAGTGGTAGTTTGTCATAATCTCCAAGACTTGAAGAAAATGGAAGCTCAAAGAACACTTAACACCAGGAAGAAACTTGCAATATCTTGGGCCCATAATGAGTAAAGAGCACTTGTAAAGTTTTACAATGAAAATAATCGCGAGGAAAGAGAGCGGTGCATGCAAATATAAAAATACTATATCGCGATAATAAACAGAAAATAATAAATGAAAACAAAGCATACACAATATAAACACAAAGAATAAATGTACATACAATAAAATAATAAAAACAGAAGATAACACAACAAGCACCAAACAAAAAAAACACAAATATACACAAAAAACCAAACCATGACCCAGAAAAAATAAGCCATTACGCGACAGAACATACCAACTCATTTAGAAAAAGGTCAAACCAATCAAAAATAGGTCAATAGAACAAACGAGCCCAAATTCATGAAATAAACTCTCATTTATGCATACACTAGAAAACAAGCAATAAAAATACAAAGAAAAGATAAACAAAAAGAAATTAAAATCAATCAATCATAATAAAAACAAAATCAACTAATCACAAACAATGCCACACCCAAAAAATCCACACCTTGTTTTATATGAACAAGAAAAAAGCGGGTCTTAACATCAAACAGTCCTGATGAGTAAGCACGTCATAACGGTGTCCTTTCTTTCTGTTTTCATGTTTGACTAAATGTATCATCCAGTGCTTTGTTGTTTTTATGTATGTTAGTAAGCCAATAGCTATTGTCTGGTATGACAATTCTTGCTGAATAAGGCCTCTTGCACCTTTTTTACGGGGTATGTACAGACGGTCTCCATCAGCCTTTGGATGATGCATTTTATACTTAGAAACAAGCTTTCTTAGAATCCATTCGTCTGATGTCATTTATCATTATTATTATTGATAGTTCATTACCTGCGAATTGAGGAAAGGCAATAGATTGATTTTTTACGGTTTATCAACCCTTTATGTGTTAGTTAAAACTGAAACATTTTATATTGTCAGAATAATTCTTTATTTTTCATATTATTTCTTTTTATGCAAAAATAAACTTGAGATAACAATGACATTTTTCCAGGTAAATCTCCTACTTTTTAACACCTGCTAGGAAGGCCGTGAAAAGAATGGATTCATACTTTTCGAAACGGTATTTGCACATATGTATATGTAATTAATTATTATTATTATTATTATTATTATTATTATTATTAGTAGTAGTAGTAGTAGTAGTAGTAGTAGTATTGTTGTTATCATTATTATTATTGTTATTGCTGGCTGCTTCTTTTTTCTCTTATCGTCACCCTGGTAAAAAAAGAATGTGAAAGAAAAAGAAAAGAGATAATGACAAAGAACAATTCTTTTTTTAAAAGTGAAAAAGAAAGAAAGGAGAAAAGAATGAAAAAGAAAACGGAGAAAGAAAGAAAGAAAGAAAGAAGAGAAAAAAGAATGATGCACTGAAATAAATGAGAAAAAGAGAGAATAAAAGAAACTGGATAGTAAAAAAGAAAGCAAAAGGAAAAAAAAACTGAAACAGAAACGAGGACCAGGAAAAATATGAACGAGAGAAAACTGAAAAAAGGAAGAAGAAAATGGAAACAAAAAACTGAATAAGAAAGAAAGAAAGAAAGAAAGAAAGAAAGAAAGAAAGAAAGAAAATAGAAACAGAAAACTGAAAAAGAAAAAAAGAGACACTGTGGGAGAAAGAAAGAAAGAACAGATCGATAGTAAATAATTGGTTAAACAACCAAGGAGCCTTTTTAATAGTGCACGACTCCGGCACAGCAACAAAAACAAACCGATCTTCTATTGATCGAACGTAAAACTCCAGTTGTCATGGCCGCCAGGTTTCGCGCGGACATCATTGTCTGTCTCTCGTCTGTTTATCATTGCACTCTGGTCACATGATCGTTTGTTTCGACCTGTGACCGGTCCTTCACGATGAAGCATCGAAAAAGTGTGCACCGTGCCACAAACAGTTCGATTCTCGCTGGGGTATCAGTAAAAAGGTGACCTTGTGTAGAATATGCGTTTGTACAAGAAAACAAAGACTATTGTTCAGACACCTGGCGCTTCAGGCTTGAAATTCAATTACAGACGACATAACTAAGAACACAATGACTACTGATATATATATATATATATGTGTGTGTGTGTAAAAATATACTCAGTTATGATCTGAGATGAAGGACAGGATCGTTAAATAAAAAGAAGACAAGAGGAAAACTGTATTTAACTCGCCTACGCGTTTCGTCCTGTGATGGACTTTATCAAAGCAAAAAAGACGAACTTTATTCCAAATTACGTATCTATAAACAGACTAACATACATAATAAAAAGTCCAAGGAAAGCGGTTGAATTCCCTTCATTTTAATATCTCGTGAATTTTCACTACAAATAAAGGAGTTCTAAAACTAAAATATTCTGTTAATCTTTTTGAATGATTTGTGAGCGTTTTTATGTAATTTAGAATAAAGCTCATTTCGTCTTTTTGCCTTAATAAAGTCCATCACAGGACGAAACACTTAGTTTTCCTCTTGTCTTCTTTTTATTTAATCACCCTGTCCTTAATCTCAGATCATATCTGAGTATATTTTTACATATATATATATTGATGCCAATTCGGTCGGGTTTCAGTCCTAGTTTATATGCTATTCCAGCATATACGCATCGCTCATTCAATAATGAATTAGAGCACTATGGCTATTGAGCGTGTATAATGATATACGCGCTAAAATGTCTGCCTTCTTCTACCAAACATTTCGTAGCCCAGAGGCAGAATCGCCGACTGACGCCAATTCGGTCGGGTTTCAATCTTGGGTTAAAACGCAATCGGAGTCTAACCGTACTGATGAGCTGTGATACAGCGAAACAGATCTGTCTGCGGATGACTATAGTATATATATATAGTCATCCGCAGACTAATCTGTTTCGCAGCTCATCAGTGCAATTAGACATCCGATTGCTTTTTACCCAGGATTGAAACCCGACCGAATTGGCGTCTACCTCTGAGCTATGGGCACTCGATATATATATATATATATATATATATTCTTCATTTGTGAATGAGTTATTACGAGATCTAGGTTTCTACCATGTTGTGTCTTCAGGCGATTTGCAAAAACTGATTTTATCGTTTTTTTAAGAACTGTCGGGATTATCTCACCGACAAGTAGGTGGGGGAGGAAAGACGATTTCTGGGCTTGCAACGAACATTCTGACGTTGCTTACAAGCGAAGTCTTCCTTGTAACGGTAACGAAAGTCAAAATGACTGGTCAACACTCAGCACTCTCATGTCCGTAACTTGTGAGTTTTACAAAAGTTTTGTAAAAACTGAAGTGTACGACAGAATCTAGCACCTTTTAACCTCTCTAGGTCTCGTTCAACGTGATTCGACGAGGCCAGAGCGTCTATAAGAATCGTATATCCCATGACCTTGGTTCGGTCGAGAGAAAAATTACTTTTTGAAACGACGACGACGCCAGAGCACTTACACCGCCTCCCAGACCTACCCTAGGTGAGTACAATACCTTGTTCTTTCTTTTAGTTACCACAGAACGCTCACGTAACGGTGTTTGTTTGTTTGGGTTTTTTTTTGTTTGTTTGTTTTGTTTTTTTTTGTGTGTGTGAGGGTGTAAACTCTCATGTGGCACGGAATTTTTGAACGCGCAATTTTTAAATACAAGAAATTTTATATTATATATTTTATATTATATATTTTAGTATGGTTACACTTAGTCATAATTTCTGTTCTTTCATTCAATAGTTCATTTTTGTTTGGGAATAGCATAATCTCTAACTTTTCTTCCTGGTACAGTCTACATATTTTGCCACCGTTGTAAGGCTTGGCTAAAGTTTACATTCAAAATAGAAAATCAAAATATGAAAAAACCCAAACATAACGAGGCGTATAGTGAAAACAGCCGGTAAAATCAGTTATAGCAAATTGCCTGAAGACACCACATGGTTGAAACCTAGGTCGCGTAACAACTCTTTTACAAATGAACAATATTCAAAAGTTCTACAATATAATTGTATTGACTCCTTTTTAATACAAATGTGCACTGATCTAATTTTATTATGACTAAAAACTAAGTAATTAGACAATATATATATATATATATATATATATATATATATATATATATATATATATATATATTAGAGGAAATAGAAAGAATAGAGAGAAAATATAATTAAATTAATTATGGAATCTACTTGATATAGAAAAACCATTATTATATTGTTAAAAATACAAGTTTTAACTTATTAATGTTATCTACTGGTATTTTCGATTCATGAATTATGTATTTGTGAAAAAGTTTGGAAGTACTGAAATTTTTTAATCGCGTGTTTATGGTTGGTAGTAATTTGTTTTCAAAGTACTTCCTCCGTAAATGGTTATGTAATTGTCTTTAATTAAACTGGCACTTGAGAAATCAAAATTGTGTTCTACGTTATTTCGATGTAATACAAGAGAATTGGGACGTATGTCCAAGCGTAAGTCTCGTTTATGTTCATAGACTCGCGCTTTTAGATTTCGTGATGTTTCCCCTATATATACGTAATTTCACTGTAGATACTGAATTGATGTTGGGTGTCTTTTTTAGTTTGACTGTATCACCAATAGTTTTGGAGGTGGTGGCAACAATTCTAGTGTTTAGGATAGTTAATTTGTTTGAGAGTTCATATGAAAAGTTCTTGGAAGGTAGTATTATGAAATTTGTGTGATTTTGGGTTTTTTGTGTATTTTATGAGCATGTTTCTTGGCTTTGAGGATGAAATAGTGTGGGTGGTGGAGAAGTTTAAATGGTTGCTTAATATATGTTCTTCTTTAGATAAATAATTGGGGATGCATGTTCTGGAGATTCTAAGGTAAAAACCTATAATTAAACTAGATTTAATTCTTTGGTTGTGGTTTGAATAGAAATTAATAAGATCGTTTTTGTTGGTTGGTTTACAGTAAACCTTAAATTCTAATTTGTCGTATATGGTTAGGTCTTGAAGGCTGTTATAATGCGTTTAGTAAAATAAAGGAAGGTAAAGAAGTTTTGGGGTATTACCTATTTATTATACATTCTACTCTAACAGCTTCTTTTCTCGCACTTCCCGCCTGTGGAATTCCGTTCCATATACTTGCTTCTCCGACAGCTACAATCTCCAGGAATTTAAATGTAAGCTCAACAGACGCCTCTTATCACACTAACTCGCATCCATTCTCTCAAACACTCTTCCCATCTACCCAACCCCCATCCTCGGTATCCTCGTCCGTCTCCTTCTGACATTTCCTAAGAGAAATCGGTGAGCCGAGTTCGAATTCCAGTTGAATACCCTGCATTCACTTAAGCACTGGCACCCTTGGGAAAGGTATTAATCCGTCACTTCCCTCCAGTTATGGGTTAAATAACAGGGTAGGACTTGTAGGCCCTGCCCTTAAAATCAAATCCCAATGAATCTTGGTGCTTGAAAAGAAAAACACCTTAAGTCCCCTTCAAAAAGGACAAATAGTGGCAATACAACGACCGACAACCCGCCGATCGGACACAACAGGTCAGGTCATTGAAAACCTCCCCAATCACTAATACCGTATCAGAGTTGACAGATCAGGTAGAATTATCTTGCGAAATCGCCGATTCCACAGGAAACTGGATACACCTACAATTCCACTCCTCATTTCTAGTACCGTGCTCGAAACCTCTACACCAGTGCCGTAAACCTTGGACACTGGAATAACATCAAACACCGCTCAGGCGTCTGCAATAACACATAAAAAAAACCGGGCATTGTCCAGACTACTTCCGCACAACCAGCCAGGTTTAAAGAAACACATCCCTCCCAAAAGGCCACTACCCACACGCGATGGGGTGGGGTAGATGTAGAATAACAATAGAATAACAACACTTACCGACGTAAGGGTCCCAGCTATTGTCCCGCTGGCAGACAAAAATAAAGCAGGTTGTAACTTAATACAAACCCTGCTGTATTTACCAGGTTCCCACGCAAGCCCGGATGTGACACATGGTCATTTTAATGTGGGAATTCCCAGCCATATAGCCGGGCCAAAAATATGTCTGTCTAGTTTTACCGAGTCGTGGTTCTACCCTTCGGCGGAACCACGACTGGGTTTGTGCTCTCTGCTCGGAAGCAGAGAGCTGACAGTGTTATAGAGTTACAGAGCAGTCATCCTAAGACGACTGCTCCAATGCAAACCCTGCAAAGTATGACTGGAATCAAGCTAGTATTTATACAGAAATGCTTCCACTCATTTACCAGCAGCCAATCACACCCCAAGCGATGGACTATCCCACTTTAGCACAATGAGATGCTCCATGACGCCATAAATAGCTCTCTTTCTCAAGGTGGATTATTCTGGTCTCAGATTGTTCCACAACTGAGTTCTTATCTTAACAATGTAATTCTTCTACATATCCAAGGCATTCAATAGAGTCAATCATCTTTTCCTAGAGGCTGTCCTTCTGGTCACAGAATTCGGGCGTACCCCTGTGTGGTAATGGAAGTGAATGGGTACGATCGAAGCCTTTCGTGTTGTCTTGCTCTTTTCGTCGCCTTATTTCCCACCCTCCAACCTTTTCCCATAGACGAAAGGTCACAAGCCTCTTGCTATTTTGTTCCTATTACCATGGAAAACGTATTGACAAGCTACTGTCCTAAGTCCATACCTCAAAAAGCTAACACGTCATCCACGTAGGCAGGCTCGAACTATCCTCATTTCCTTCATATTCCATTAATAAGGAGGAATTACCATTCAGACAGTCTATTCCCACGTGCTCCTGATTTACGTAACAAAATCCTGCGATGATGCTTCATCGAACGCTACAATCTCTACTTCTTCATGAAAAAAGTAAACAATTATCTATCCATCTTGTCTTCATGACCATTAATTCCTACTACACTCCTTTTCATTCACATTGCACAATTATATTCAACATGAAAATGGTAACACATTCTACATTATAATCTTAACCGCGTCAAGTCAAATGTCACTCTTTATCTATACACTTTTTCCACATGAACATTGCAAGCTTAACCTCCTTAAGAGATTAATTCGGAATCTATCCTCCTTATCCTCAACGCAACAATTTAACCTCTTCATATCAAGGTTCAGACTCCACCATATCAAATCCACCATATCCTCATCAAAACAACAATCTTGACATATTAAAATCAAGGATCAGTCGCTATCTATCCACCACATCCTCATCAAAACAACAATCTTGACATCTTCAAATCAAAGTTCAGTCAATATCCACCTTATACTCATCAAAACAACAATCTTGACTTATTCAAATCAAAGATCAGTCACTATTCACCTTAACCTTACAAGAAACAACAATCCTGACATATTCAAATCAAGGATCAGTCACTATCTATCTACCACATCCTCATCAAAACAACAATCTTGACATCTTCAAGTCAAAGTTCAGACAATATCCACCTTATACTCATCAAAACAACAATCTTGACTTATTCAAATCAAAGATCAGTCACTATTCACCTTAACCTCACAAGAAACAACAATCCTGACATATTCAAATCAAGGATCAGTCACTATCTATCTACCACATCCTCATCAAAACAACAATCTTGACATCTTCAAGTCAAAGTTCAGACAATATCCACCTTATACTCATCAAAACAACAATCTTGACTTATTCAAATCAAAGATCAGTCACTATCAATTTACATTATCCTCACAAAAAACAACAATCCTGACATATTCAAATCAAGGATCAGTCACTATCTATCCACCACATCCTCATCAAAACAACAATCTTGACATCTTCAAGTCAAAGTTCACACAATATCCACCTTATACTCATCAAAACAACAATCTTGACTTATTCAAATCATAGATCAGTCACTATCAATTTACCTTATCCTCACAAAAAACAACAATCCTGACATATTCAAATCAAGGATCAGTCACTATCTATCCACCACATCCTCATCAAAACAACAATCTTGACATCTTCAAGTCAAAGTTCACACAATATCCACCTTATACTCATCAAAACAACAATCTTGACTTATTCAAATCAAAGATCAGTAACTATTTATTCATCTGATCCTCATCAAAACAACAATCTTGATCCTATCAAATGTCTAACCTTATCTTTCCTCAATATCCTCATCATAATGACAATCTTCTTCAATTATCAATCGCTACCTATCCTTTTCAGCTTCATCAAAACAAAAATACTAGCTTCTTCAACTAAATGATCAGTCACTATCTATCCACCTTATCCTCATCATAAAAATCTTGACGACTTCGAGTATCCATCGTTATCAATCCTTCTTATTCTCATCAAAACTACAATACTGACTTCTTTAAGTTAAGATGACGCCTCTATATGTGCACCTAATCTTCATCAAATCTACAACCTTGACCCCTTAAAGTGTCAAGCGTTATCCAACCTCTTTATCCTCTGTAAAATAAAAATTTCACACCGCTAAGTATAAATTGCTATCTACGCTCCTTATCCCCAACAAAAGTGGGTAAACTGTCGTTTTAGGTCCCGAAGGCTTTCCCCCTTCAAATTTATCCAAAATAGCATTATTTCTGTGCAAATGTATATACTGAACTGAAACCAACAATTAGTTATTGAAGAAATTTACATTTATTGATCTTAACGACCAGAAAAAAAAATCGAACTTCATCTCGCACTTTTTGTCTCCCGTAACTCTCTCGAAGTGATGTAATTCACTGCCGAATGACTTTCGGCGTAGGCAACAAATTTCGGCCTATTTAGTTCCTTTACTGAAATTTCCGCCTATTTACTTCCTGTAATGAAAGTAATACGCGTAAAAAAAATTACAATTTTGACCTTTTTAAGTGACAATCGCAAACTATCTATCCTCCTTATCCTCACCAAAGCAACAATCTTGCAACAACCTTGCCATCTTCCAGTTAAGACTCAGTATGTATCTATCCTCCGTATTATCGTAATATTAATTTCTTTCTCCCTCCCCTAACAATCATATTAATGTTTTCATTCAGTAAAGCACTACTATGAGTGTCTCTTGAGCCTTGTACCTGGTGAAATTTATTATAAAAATTTGCATTGACTTAACAGACATTATGAATATTATAAATGAATTCGTTTCTTCCAAATATTTTTCTATGTACCTTGTCCCTTCAGGACGTAGGCAACACGGCCCTCCACATCTCCCTATCTCTTTCTCTTGTTACCCCTCCTCAAACCCTACCCTACTATCCATTTGCTCAAGTCCATCAAGTATGCCACGCGTTGTTTTCCCCATGCTCCCCTTCCCTCTGTCAGTGCCGTGAGTATCAAATTCTCCAAGCCGTCCTTCCTCACTACATGTCCCAAAAACTTCAGCTGTCTTATCCTGACGTTAAGTATCGGTTTCTTTTTCGTTTCCATCCTCTATCTGACCTGTGAGTATCAGATTCTCCAATCCCTCCTTCCTCATTGCATGTCCCAAAAACTTCAGTTGTCTTTTCCTGATGTTAAGAATTAGTTTCCTTTTCATTTCCATCCTCTATATGACTTGTGAGTATCAGATTCTCCAAGCCCTTCTTCCTCATTACAGTCCCAGGAATTTCACCTCTCCTTTCCTGATATTAAGTATTAGTTTTCTTTTCGTTTCCATCCTCTATCTGACATGTGATTATCAGATTCTCCAAGCCGTCTATCCTCACTACATGTCCCAAAAACTTCAGCTGTCTTTTCTTGATGTTACGTATCAGTATTCTTTCTGCTTTCATCAAAAACCTCGTTGTCACTCCCGTATTTGTTTCATGGCATCCTCAGCATCCTTCTGTAGAAACACATTTCGGTTGCTTCAAGTCTTTTCTTCATCTTTGATGAGATTGTCCAGCATTTTCTGCCAAACACAAGTCGCTAAATTTTGTTACTTTTTTTTTTCAAGGATGATAATTTTTTTTTTTTTTTTTTTTTTTTGCTGCCAGTCAAAATTATTTATGGGAGTGCGTTTTACATGAGGTTTCATTCAGCATTTCTCTATATTGCTGAGATGAGGTATTGTAATTATTTACATTGTTCAGACTGCTATTCTCATCTTTGTTGCCATATTCACGACGTTTCGGCCGTTGTACGCTCCGACCTTCTTCAACGGAATTGATTGTTCTAGTTCTAGCACTCATTCCACTTCCAGATATCTCAGTATCAGTAATCCTCCTTTAACTTAAGTTTTTGTTTGCCTCTGCTGTAGCTCAAGGACACATAGTGGATAAAACCGTTGGTTGGATGCGATGACTTAACACAAACAGCTGTGGGTTCAATACCTGGCTACTGCAGACACGAAGAAAAAAACGTAGAAGGTTGAATTACAGGGAGCTATCTGATACTGAGATATCTGGAATTGGCATGACTCGAGGAAGTAGAACAATCTAAACCGGTGAACGAAATGAAGTGTTCAGTTCGAAATTGCAATTACCTGAAGAAGAACAGGGCACTAACACTTTAGCCCTAGCCCCTGAACCTCCGGCGTCTTCCTCTCTGGGTTGAGGTGTCTATTCGGTCCTGACCAAACTTAAGGGGTTGGCCGTAGGTCCTCTGAGCATCCGGAGATTATTCAACCGGTCCGCTGGTTCAATCCTGCCTCTTGCCCACGTTGTGGTTGTTTGATTCAGAAAGCAGAAGTATTGTCCATCCATTCACGGTCGACTGAAGATGTAGACACGGCCGGGGAGTCTGCGCTGAGAAAATTAGAATGCAACAAAACAAATAATTAAAGCCGGACAAACAACTATTCAATGGCTGCATTGCTAACGTCTTTTTTATAGAACAAAAGAAAAGTAGAAAAGAAAAGTATCTAAACTTATTTATAAATGAAACTTTGTCTGTGTATGTGTATATGTGTGTGTGTGTGTGTGTGTGTGTGTGTGTGTGTGTGTGTGTGTGTGTGTGTGTGTGTGTGTGTGTCCGTTTCCTATAGACCCCAAAACGGCTGAACCGATTTTCTTGAAAATTTACACAGTTGTACTATAAGCATCTGCGAGTGTTCTTAGCTAGGTTTTGTGTCGAGGTACCCCCGATAAATATCGAAAATCGATAATCGAAAAAATCGGGTTATAGAAGGAGTGGTCCGATTTTAATCAAATTTGATGCACTCATAGACAAAGACATAAGAAACGATATTCAGAAGTTTCAAGGTTGCAGTTCTTACAAGAGTGCAGAAAATAGATAACATATATATATATATAAGGCAAGAGGTGTGTGTGTGTGTGTGTGTGTGTGTGTGTGTGTGTGTGTGTGTGTGTGTGTGTGTGTGCTTATCTGCCTGTATGCAGAAAATCGATAATATCTACTTATAAAAGGCCACATGTTTGTGAGTGTGTCTGTTTATCTGCCTGTATGTCTGTATTTTTTTCAGCCCTTTTATTTTAGTTTTTGCTTCGGGTTTGGCTCTAAGTAGGTATAATTGTAGTTCTTAGTCTCAGCCATGATACCATTTACTCAGAGAACTTATTTAGCCTTCAAAATTCAGTTTACAACGAAAAAAACTTATTTGATATCGATACCAGGAAATCAAAATTTGACTTACATCCATTCATTTTTCTTTCAGTCTCCGGTTTCGCTTTAACTGGAAACAAATATTGCTTTTTAATCTTTCGTGCCAACGTCCAAAGAGTGTGAGCTCCAGGACCATGGATTAGTTTTAAAGCTTTCATTACACCCGAAGCAACGCCGGGCTATACTGCTAGTTTCACATAAAAACTCATACACTGGATTCTAAACACACAGAGAGTGCGTGTGACTTGTTACATCATCTCAGAAAGTTATAGTGGCGTTCCTCCTACCAACGCTTGCCAGAACCAATTCTCTCTTCTTTTTCAAAACATTTCTCTAGACTCCTCTTTTTCAGCATAGCTCCGCATTTATATAGAAAGACCTGACTGGTTATAACTGACCCTTGACCCTACTATTTCACACGTGATTATCATGGGGATCTGGCTGCTTCAACCAAATCATGTGAATTCCAAATCTCCTTCTAGCTTTCAATTTTTAATCGATAAAAAAATATTTCGATCATTTTCATTGTCTTCTAATGACCCAGATTCAATGGGTACAACTTCTGCCCTAGATCAGATTTCCCCATTAATAAACAAAATGCTCTGATTTAATTTTGCTATTCAAATCTACTCCAATTTTTAATAAAAAATATACTTGCGCGTGTGTGTTTCCCAGACTCTCTCTCTCTCTCTCTCTCTCTCTCTCTCTCTCTCTCTCTCTACTATCCAATTTTTAATAAAAAATATACTTGCGCGTGTGTGTTTCCCAGACACTCTCTCTCTCTCTCTCTACTCCAATTTTTAATAAAAAATATACTTGCGCGTGTGTGTTTCCCAGACACTCTCTCTCTCTCTCTCTCTCTCTCTCTCTCTCTACCTCCCTACTCCAATTTTTAATAAAAAATATACTTGCGCGTGTGTGTTTCCCAGACACTCTCTCTCTCTCTATCTCTCTCTCTCTTCTCTCTCCCTCCCTCCCTCTCTCTCTCTCTCTCTCTCTCTCTCTCTCTCATTACCAGGGTTGGTCACGTAATGCTGAAAAAAGGTGTTAACGTTATTCTTATTGAAAAAAAAAACGTGCCATCATGAGACCAGTATTTTGAATCTTGGTATCGGGCTATTGAAGAAACCACAGGGAAAAATTGATTCATGCCTTAACTGAATTTCCCCGACCACATATATTTACGCGTGCTGCAAGATTGGTGTATAGGTTTCACCCTTTTACCGCCAAAATAGTTAAACGTAACTGTCTCTTCTACTATAATAGTTTCTTTGCTCGCAATTCGCGTTTGTGGAACTCTCTTCCGTTTGATTGTCTCCTTGATAGCTACGACCTCCAAAAGTGACGGAAGATGGCAACGTCAGTCTACTTTATTTCTAACTATCTATTATCCTGCTATGATATCCCCTGTACCACGCTTGTCTCTCAACGTGATCCCCCTGCGCATCAGTGGCAGTCTTGCCTTGCTTCGGGTGAAATGATTATAAAAAACTGAAAGCTCGGCCATATACCCAGTAAACATACTTCTCTTGTTAGTTGTGATATTATTACGTCTCTGATCTTTTCAAAATGGGTATTCTTTTCATTCGGATCTATTTACAGACGTCAGTCGTCTCTTTCTTCTTCCTGTGTCCCGTCAGTGACAAGGACTTTTGCAGGCCACGTCTGAGATAATTCCTTGTTAGCGTTGATGCCAACGCTTCTCAACACTACCTGAGCATTAAATCTGACGCAGGAACACGTACTTGTGTAACTGGCAAACTACCAAGTCCGCTAGAGTTTAACCGCAGTTGGCCGACAAACATCATCCGCTGGCCACTGGTCATGCACACATGATTCTTTACGGCACTCATTTGTCCACTCAACAGACACATTCCACCGGCATCTTCATATTTAACTTACATCGTTCAATTTGAAGCTTATTTTGTTTCTTCAAATCGAAATTTCTTTCTCTTTTACTCTCTTTCTCTTCCAGCTTACCTCTCTTCCTAAATATATCAGTCTTTTTATCTATCTATCTATCTATCTCAGTCTGTTCATATCTATCTATCTATCTATCTATCTATCTATCTATCTATCTATCTATCTATCTATCTATCTATCTATCTCAGTCTGTTCATATCTATCTATCTATCTATCTATCTATCTATCTATCTCAGTCTATTCATATCTATCTATCTATCTATCTATCTATCAATCTATCTATCTATCTATCTCAGTCTGTTCATATCTATCTATTTATCTATCTATCTATCTCAGTCTGTTCATATCTATCTATCTATCTATCTATCTATCTATCTCAGTCTGTTCATATCTATCTATTTATCTATCTATCTATCTATCTATCTATCTCAGTCTGTTCATATCTATCTATTTATCTATCTATCTATCTATCTATCTCAGTCTGTTCATATCTATCTATTTATCTATCTATCTATCTCAGTCTATTCATATCTATCTATCTATCTATCTATCTGTCTATCTATCTATCTATCTATCTATCTATCTATCTCAGTCTGTTCATATCTATCTATCTATCTATCTATCTATCTATCTCAGTCTGTTCATAATCTATCTATCTATCTATCTATCTATCTATCTATCTCAGTCTGTTCATATCTATCTATCTATCTATCTATCTATCTATCTATCTATCTATCTCAGTCTGTTCTATCTATCTATCTATCTATCTATCTATCTATCTATCTATCTATCTATCTCAGTCTATTCATATCTATCTATCTATCTATCTATCTATCTCAGTCTGTTCATATCTATCTATCTATCTATCTATCTATCTATCTATCTATCTATCTATCTCAGTCTGTTCTATCTATCTATCTATCTATCTATCTATCTATCTATCTCAGTCTATTCATATCTATCTATCTATCTATCTATCTATCTATCTATCTATCTATTTAGATATTTCAGTCTATTCCTATATATTTCGCTAGCTAGCTAAGTCAGTCTGTTCTTATCTATCTAGGTACGTCCACTCGTTTTCGATACCTAAATTTTAATTGAATTTTTAAAAGTCAAAACTTTTTTATTGAAGCTTTAATGTTAGTTTTAATAGAAAGCTAAGAAATAAATTTACTAATTCCAGTAAGCAAAATACTCTGGTGTATTTCAAACCAAAATTATATTTATTGGAATCTCATTTTTTTTTTATTTTAAAAAAACTTTTATATTTTTTGGCCATTTTTCATCGATCGACACATTTTGTAAACAGAAGCCAATCCTATTTAAAAAAATCTTGCAAAAATAAAATATACCTTCTTAACACATTTTATTCAAATTAGCAAATTTAAACTTACCTTATCCGATTTGAAACAAGCTTACTGCCTGAAATGTATTATAAAAGTGATTCTTAATTACGGTAGCATTATTATCAGGGGTTATTATTGTGTTATCAGAGGCGATAATTGACATCACAGACGGGAGCAGTAAAAAAAGGCTAAATATAGAAAACGAATTTGATATAATCTTAATCGTACATTTAGTTTTTTTTTTTTCATCTATATAGTAAAATTAAAACTTTAACACAATATTTTCAACAATTATTTAATATTTTATAGAATTTTAGTTAATTTTGCTTGATAGCCTTACAATTAAAGATGTTTTATGAAAACAAATAATTAAAATAACAAAAGATTTCTTATAAAATAATTTTATAATTCAATAACAGAGAATGAAATTATCTAAACTTATTTATAAATGGAACTTTGTCTGTGTGTGTGTGCGCGCGCACGCGCGTGCGCGTTACCTATAGACTTCAAAACGGCTGAACCGATTTTCTTGAAAATTTACACAGTTGTACTATAAGCATCTGCGAGTGTTCTTAGCTAGGTTTTGTGTCGAGGTACCCCCAATAAATATCGAAAATCGATAATCGAAAAAGTCTGGTTATAGAAGGAGTGGTCCGATTTTAATCAAATTTGATACACTCATAGACAAAGACATAAGAAACGATATTCAGAAGTTTCAAGGTTGCAGTTCTTACAATAGTGCAGAAAATCGATAAAACATATATATAAAAGTTAAGATGTTTGTGTGTGTGTCTATTTATCTGTCTGTCTGCCCTTTATACAAATCCACAATTTTTATCCAATTCTCATCAAACTTCACACAAATATTCTTTAGGCTGAGTCTGAAATCCATGATCAGGGATCAGTTTTAAATCTTTCATTACACCCGAGCAACGCCGGGCTATACTGCTAGTAATTTTATAATTCAATAACAGAGAATGAAATTATATAACATAATACACAATAACATATGAAATGTTATGGAATTTATTAATTTTTAATTTTTTGGTATTTATTTTCATATTCTTTATTAAGTACCTCCACAAATTGTGAATTTCACAATTATCTTTTTTTAACAAAATTAGAAAATTAGGAATTAAAATATAAAACTTGCTTTAAATTTTGAAGGGATGATTTACAAAACCCGTTGAATGTTGAAACGTAGGGCATAGGAAACACGGAAGTGAGATAAAAGAATTGTATCCTGCCGAATAGATGTGCGTCGTGGTGCAGTGGATATCGACTCGGAACGAGAAATCGGGAAGCCGAGTTCGAATCTCAGTCGAATTTCTTGTATTCACTTACGCGCAAATACTCTTGGGAAAGGTATTAATCCGTCTCTTTCCTCCAGTTATGAGTTAACCGATAGGACAGATTGGGTTCTATAGCCTTGGCTGGCAACCAGTCTACCACAGACAGCAATGGCGACCTACTGCGGGATAATCTTCTGCAGAGTCAGTCATGTCTCTTTCGAGACATGATCGCCCAAGAGTGTATCACGTATGGCACTTAACTGGCTGATCATGCCAAAAATGTTTATATAATTTCTTTTCTTTTTCTTTTCCAGTAAGGAGCGCAACACTTGAAGAACGTGAACTTTAAATGATATATGTCACGTACGCAAGGATCAATCTATCAATCTATATATATATATTTCAGTGTAAAACTAAAAAAAATGAGTTTGGATGAGAAAAATGAGAGACGACGTATATGTGCTCAAGGGAAGTGTGAAAGATCCTAGGAAAACATTACATCACTGTCTCTTCACATCTATCTATCTATCTATCTATCTATCTATCTATCTATCTCAGTCTGTTCATATCTATCTATCTCAGTCTGTTCATATCTATCTATCTATCTATCTATCTATCTATCTCAGTCTGTTCATATCTATCTATCTCAGTCTGTTCATATCTATCTATCTATCTATCTATCTATCTATCTATCACGGTCTGTTTATATCTATCTATCTATCTATCTATCTATCTATCTATCTATCTTAGTCTGTTCATTATCTATCTATCTATCTATCTATCTATCTATCTATCTATCTATCTATCTCAGTCTGTTCATATCTATCTATCTATCTATCTATCTATCTATCTATCTATCTCAGTCTGTTCATATCTATCTATCTATCTATCTATCTATCTATCTATCTATCTATCTATCTATCTATCTCAGTCTGTTCATATCTATCTATCTATCTATCTGTCTATCTATCTATCTATCTATCTATTTATCTATCTATCTCAGTCTGTTCTATCTATCTATCTATCTATCTATCTCAGTCTGTTCATATCTATCTATCTATCTCTCTCTCTCTCTCTCTCTCTCTCTCTCTCTATCTATCTATCTATCTATCTATTTATATATTTCAGTCTATTCCTATATATTTCGCTAGCTAGCTAAGTCAGTCCGTTCATATCTATCTAGGTACGTCTCACTCTCTCTCACTGTTTCTATCTGTCTTTCTCTCTCCTAATTTTCCTCTTCTCTCCCTCTCATTCCGTTTCTATTCTTTCTCTATCACTGTTCAATTTCTCGATTTTCTATATTATTATACACCTCTAGCATCATCCCTATCAGCGCTGAAAATCTCCAAATAGTAGATAACTTGGTGTTGGGTGACTAACAAAACATATACACTACCGGATATAAATATCGTTCACCCCAGTTTTTTTAAAAGAAAATTATTTATTTCATACTATTTTTTAGTATTTATTGCCAATTCTAAATGAAAATAGAATGGTTCCTCTTTTTTATTATGGCTTTGCAAAATTTTACAAGACAAGGAAGCAAAGATGAACTCGTTCGAATCATCCTAAATTTTCTTCATTCTTTCATTGATGAAACTGCAATATTGGTAATTATTAAATATTTATAAATTCATTTGATGCACATGTTATTGTGCAGTATTAACAAAAGAACCATTCTATTTTCATTTACTTGGCAATAAATACTAACAAATAGTATGAAATACGCCATTTTTTTTAAAACACTGGTGTGGCCTAATAATTATGGCCGATAGTGTATATATATAGCAAATCTGAATGGTACGATGGGTAATTTGTCGATATTTGTCTTGTAAAATTTTGCAATTTAATAATAATAATAAAAGAACCATTCTATTTTCATTTACAATCATTCACTTGGCAATAAATACTAAAAAATAGTATGAAATGCATCATTTCTTTTAAAAATTTGGGTTGGCCTAATAATTATGGCCGGCAGTGTAATTTGCATGCTTCTAAAATCTTAGATATGAATAAAGATTCAAAACCATTTCTAAAAACCTATTTGCAGAGATGAAATACGTGATAGATTCTATCTTTGTAAATTTATTTATTAATTCGTGGAAAGAGGAAAAAGTACAGATGCTTTTTTTCTGCTTTTTTTATGCATTCATTGAGTGTCTTTGTGGTGGATGGTGATGTTTGTGTAGCTGATATTTAAATGGTCGATATATTTGTTAGATTGCTTCTCTAGCACGCACCATCGGACAAACTCACCGACTATGACATCGTTTCCGATTTAATTTCATTTGTTACGGTTGCTAATAGATAGATAGATAGATAGATAGATAGATAGATAGATAGATATGAGCAGTAGATAGATAGATAGATAGATAGATAGATAGATAGATAGATAGATAGATAGATAGATAGATAGATATGACAGAGATAGATAGATAGATAGATAGATAGATAGATAGATAGATATGAGATGAGATAGATAGATAGATAGATAGATAGATAGATAGATAGATCAGAGAAATAGATAGATAGATAGATAGATAGATAGATAGATAGATAGATAGATAGATAGATAGACTAGATAGATAGATAGATAGATAGATAGATAGATAGATAGATAGATAGATAGATAGATAGATAGTGATAGATAGATAGATAGATAGATAGATAGATAGATAGATAGATAGATAGATAGATAGATATGAGCAGAGAGAAATTGATAGATAGATAGATAGATAGATAGATAGATAGATAGAAGATAGATAGATATGACAGAAATAGATAGATAGATAGATAGATAGATAGATAGATAGATAGATAGATAGATGAGCAGAGAAATAGATAGATAGATAGATAGATAGATAGATAGATAGATAGATAGATATGAGCAGAGAAATAGATAGATAGATAGATAGATAGATAGATAGATATGAGCAGAGAAATAGATAGATAGATAGATAGATAGATAGATAGATAGATGATAGATAGATAGAAATAGATAGAAATAGATAGATAGATAGATAGATAGATAGATAGATAGATAGATAGAGATAGATATGATAGAGAAATAGATAGATAGATAGATAGATAGATAGATAGATATGAGCAGAGAAATAGAAATAGATAGATAGATAGATAGATAGATAGATAGATAGATAGATAGATATGAGCAGAGAAATAGATAGATAGATAGATAGATAGATAGATAGATAGATAGATAGATAGATAGATAGATAGAGATAGAAATAGATAGATAGATAGATAGATAGATAGATAGATAGATAGATAGATATGAGCAGAGAAATAGAAATAGATAGATAGATAGATAGATAGATAGATAGATAGATAGATAGATATAGCAGAGAAATAGATAGATAGATAGATAGATAGATAGATAGATAGATATGAGCAGAGAAATAGATAGATAGATAGATAGATAGATAGATAGATAGATAGATAGGTTCATGTCAAAGATTTTGACAATAATTCCATCAAACGCAGTTTTTCTTGTAAATTTACTGAATTGTTACATCCATTCGGATGTGTGTGTCCGCGTTTTTCAGACGTACCTCCTCAGCAATTTTGTTATCTTCCCTGGGGATGCAAATGTGTTTTTGAGGAGAAAAATAAAAGAATGTAACGAGAGGATAAACTTTAACAAAGGTTTATTCATTTAATTACAAGATGGATGGTGACTGAAGCCGCTGAGTGCGTCATGATAAATGTGTGGGCCTTCAAAATCTGTCCCGCTCAACTTGGTATCATGGCCGACACTGCTGCTCCAGAATATCCTACTCTTAAAAAAAAACCTCATTTTCCCCCGCGTCTAGTCAAAGGGGGACAACTTATCCTATTTTTAACGTTAGGGATGACGGTGCCCTAACAGGTATATTAAAATCAAAAGTTAGGTCGTTTGCTGCTGATTATACTGGTCGACTCGGTCTAGCTATATTAGAAGCACAGTATTCTTCTTTTATGTGCCCTGTCTCTTCAGGACGTAGGCGATCATGGTTCTCCACATCTCCCTTTCCCTTGTGGCTCTTAGTATGTTTGCTCCTGTTACACCTCGCTACACCTGTTCCGTCATCCACCTGATCAGGCCCTGCAAATATGTTATCCGCTGCCTTCCTCTGTCTCTTTTTCCTTCTATCTGGCCAGTCAGTATCAGGTTCTCCAAGCCCTCCTTCCTCATTGCATGTCCCAGGAACTTCAGTTGTCTCTTCCTGATGCTCACTATTAATTTCCTTTTTGTTGCCATTCTTTCCAACACCTCACCGTTGCTTGCATGCTCAGTCCACGATATCCGCAGCATCCTTCTGTAGAACCACATTTCCGCTGCTTCCAGTTTTGTCCTCATTTTCGATGATATTGTCCAGCATTCACTCCCGTATTGAAGAACTGACATCATATAGCAATCCAGGACTCTTTTCTTTGTTCAGGACTCTTTTCTTTGTTTCTAGTGAAATTTTCCTGTGTGTTAGTACTTTGCTCAGCTCTGGAACGCGTCCTTTGCCATGCCAATTCGCCTTCGGATCTCTGTGTCGCACTTTCCATCTCCTGTTAGAACACATCCTAGGTATTTAAATTTTTGTACTTGCTTGATTCTGGTATCCCCCACCTGTATTTGGCATTTTGGGTTGCACCTTTTGCTAATGACCATGCATTCAGTTTTTTCTTAAATATTATTTGTAGTCCTTTTTTTTGTCACTCTCCACCGACACCTGGATTAAATCCCTTAATAGTGGGGAAGTAGCCTTAGCTAAGGCAGGACTGCCCGCCTTGCTTATAAAAAATAATAAAGCTCTTGTATTTTGGGTTAGTTTAAAAGAATGTCTCCGGAAGCAACGAATATTGCCTTTGACTTTGTTCAGAAGAAGTTAAAAATTCATCTTATAGGTATGGAATGACTATATCGAATCCATTGCCAAATCTACCGCTATGAAAGTCGGCTCTCTGTGCAGGGCCCGGAAGTTTTTCCCACCTGAATCTATTCTGCACATATACAAATCTACCATCCGCCCGTGTATTGAATATTGCTGCCATATCTGATCGGGTGCCCCTGCTGCTCTCCTTGGGCTTCTGGACAAAATACAAAGGAGGATCTGTAACATGGTTGATACTGACTTGGCAGACCGGCTGCAACCACTCTCTCACCGGCGTGATGTGGCTTCCCTGTGCCTCTTCTACAAGTACTTTCATGGCTTCTGCTCCGATGAACTTAGATCACTGGTGCCGCCTAAGCACGAATTTACACGAGATACTAGATTAGCAACTAGGTCCCACCCTTTTACAGTTAAACAAATAAGATGTAACCGTAAATTCTACTCCAACAGCTTCTTTTCTCGCACTTCCCGCCTGTGGAACTCCCTTCCACAAGTCTGATTTCCCGACAGCTACAATCTCCAGGTGTTTAAATGTAGGGTCAATAGACACCTCCTATCACACTAACTCCCAACTATTCTCACAACACTCTCATCTACCCAACCCTCATTCTCGGTATCCTTACCCGCCTATCACCCACCCTCTGACATTTCCTATATTTAACCATTCTCGGTATCCTTACCCGCCTATCACCCACCCTCTGCCATTTCCTATATTTAACCATTCTCGGTATCCCCACCCGCCTATCACCCACCCTCTGACATTTCCTATATTTAACCATTCTCGGTATCCTTACCCGCCTATCACCCACCCTCTGACATTTCCTATATTTAATCATCCTTTCTCCACTCTACGTAGCCCCCTGCGCAGTAGTGGCAGTGACATGCCTTGCTCGGGGTGAAACGGACATTGACTTCAAACGCTGGGCTTTCCGTGACTGCTTACAGAATCTGTTTACCAGGGAAACCAGTTATAAGATCTACTCAGTTCAATGCCTATTTAACCGACGACTTTCCACGCCCCGGGGCGCTTGAAGCGGTTGGGTGCAGGGTCCCGTTGTAGAGTCTGAGATCTGAGAAGCGTTATACCTTGTTGGCCGGGACAAAACTACGGGATTAGATTGTTTGTTTGTTTTTTTTGTTTTTTGTTTTTTTGTTTTTTGTTTTTTTTTTTGGGGGGGGGGGGGTTGTAACAATTCTTGAGGAAGTCACACGTTGTTTTTCCCTTTGCTGAAACTGATTTACAAAGACTGGATGGGGTAGGGGCTATAATTCAACGCTTCAGCAGGAGTGTGTTCATGTTACCAGGGACATTTAATAGATAAGGAGGATTTTTCGGCATAAGGACTTCAAATACAGATAGAAGCTTACTTCTTTTTTAACGTAGTCTCCCAGCAGTGTCACACACTTTTCCCATCTGTGCACAAGCTTCCGTATTCCCTCAGCGTAAAAATCTTTGGACTGATGTCTCAGCAAATTGCTCACAGCACTTTTGATTTCATCGTCACTTTCAAACGTTGTGCCTCAAATGAATGCTTTCAATGGACCAAACAGGTGAAAGTCTGAAGGGGCAAGGTCTGAGCTGTAAGGGGGATGAGGGAGCAGTTCCTAGCCCAGCTTGTTGATGGTTTGCACCGTTTGGGCTGCTGTTTGAGGCCTTGCGTTGTCTTGATGCAAGACGACTTCATGTGATTGATGACCACTGCATTTGTTCAACAGATAGGCTCAAAGTCCTTGCAATGTCATCCACTGTCACGCTTCTGTCAGACTGAATGAGGTCATTGACTGATTCGATCACCTCAGGAGACCTCACTTCTGTAGGCCTCCCAGGCCTGTCTTCATCCTCAACACTGCTCCGTCCTTCTTTAAACAATTTAGCCCACTTGTAGATATTTTTTGGCTGAAACATGTGGTACCATACACAGTTGACATTCTCCTATGAATTTCAACGGGTTTGCACCCTTCAGTAACCAAAAACTTGATAACTGACCTCTGTTCAATCCTGGAGCATGCTTCTTGGTCGGCCATCTTTGTTAATCTCTAAAACTCTCAAATTCTTTTTTCAATCTGCAAAAAACTTAAATGCCTTTGAAAAAGTAGTAAAGGAAAAAAAATAAAAATAAAGTAAGCTTCTATCTGTATTAGAAGTCCTTATACCGAAAACTTCACCTTATTTATTGAATGACCCTCGTAGAAGTCCTTATACCGAAAACTTCACCTTATTTATTGAATGACCCTCGTAGAAGTCCTTATACCGAAAAATTCACCTTATTTATTGAATGACCCTCGTAGAAGTCCTTATACCGAAAAATTCACCTTATTTATTGAATGACCCTCGTAGAAGTCCTTATACCGAAAAATTCACCTTATTTATTGAATGACCCTCGTAGAAGTCCTTATACCGAAAAATTCACCTTATTTATTGAATGACCCTCGTACTACACAAAAACAAGAACGGTAGGGATGAGATAGGTAACTTTCGGTCTTTGATAATGTTAAATACAGCGCTGAAGATTTTGACCAAAATCTTAGTCAACTGTTTCCAGGTTGTTCTATCTAGACCAGTCGTTCCCAAAATTTTTTGTCCCGTGCCCCTTTTCCAGTCACTTATTCGCTTGTGGACCCCCTGTGGGCCCCTACAATGGAATAAGTTAAACCAGCAAAAATAAAAGATTTTTCTGTAAAAACATATATTCATGTAAAATGCCTTGCCTTATTACGCTGATTAAGCTTTAAACTTACTCATATAAAATCAAAAAATATTACATTCAGCCTTTCTTTATTTAAGTAAACACCTATTAAAAATGTTAACGTTGTTATAGTTGTATGTATTGTACATGAAAACTATCTTTATAAAACTGGCTTTATTTTTGAGATTACGAGCGAATGCATGAATAAAAAATCATAAAACCTGTATAAATGAAACATGTATTTAAAAAAAAACACTAAAAAATCCCAAAACAGAAGTGAATGAAACTTATTTATTGAAAAAAATTACTTTACTCTATATTTCTCAATGGGACTTTTGTAGTTGTTTTTGAGCAATCAGCTCATGCGTCCTTGGTTCAGTAGCGACCAGTGCACACCTCAAGTCAGAAAGCCCACTTTTACACAGGTAGGTTGAAGTGAAAGACAAAAGAACCAATGGGAAGAAGCATCGTACAAGTAGAAGAAAGAAAGTTTGAAACTATGGATAAAATTATAGGGGGTGCCCCACACATCTAGCACATTATGAGTATATGATGGGACGAATTGGAATATTTTGGACCCCTTGAAATTCTTTCATGGCCCCTAGGGGTCCATGGACCCCTGGTTAAGAACCAAGGATCTAGACTGATTGGCTCGGAGCAGACGTGCTGTGAAGGGTAGGAATATTCAGTTTTTTGCTTCGGGTTTGGCTCTAAGTAGGTATAATTGTAGTTCTTAGTCTCAGCCATGATACCATTTACTCAGAGGACTTATTTAGCCTTCAAAATTCAGTTTACGACGAAAAAAACTTATTTGATATCGATACCAGGAAATCAAAATTTGACTTACCTTCATTCATTTTTCTTTCAGTCTACGATTTCGCATTAAATGGAAACAACTATTGCTTTTTAGTCTTTCGTGCCAACGTCCAAAGAGTCTGAGCTCCAGGACCATAGATTAGTTTTAAAGCTTTCATTACACCCGAGCAACACCGGGCTATACTGCTAGTGTACATATATATATATATAACAAATCTAATGGGTGCGATTGGTAAATTGTCACAATTATTTTATTATTTCAAATATTCTTTAAGCTGAGTCTGAGCGCCAGGACCATGGATTAGTTTTAAAGCTTTCATTACACCCGAGCAACGCCGGGTTATACTGCTAGTTAAGGTTATAAGCTAAAAACTGTAGTTTTCAGCTTTCACTTCCACTTAATAATTAACTTTTCAATTTAAAATGGATTTACCCTTTTGCTGGTTATTTAAGAGAACATCTGTTGGTAATCCTCCCACTAAAAAAAAATATTTTTTCGTATAAAAAAATAGATAAGGCCAATAACTCTGTAAAAGTCAGATATCGATTTTCCATTATATCGATCATATGAAAAGGACACCCACTTTTAAAGTGTCATCACCTGAAGAATGCTAATCTATAAAAGAAATATTATCCCTCTAAAAGGTTCTCTATTTTTATAAGGGAACCACGGTATTGAAGTAATCCCGGTGTGTGTGTGTGTGGTGCACAATACTATCTGGAACGTGAATAAGGAAACCCAATAAATTCGTATAATGCCATTGCCTTCATTTCAATGGATATTCTAAGAAGCAAAATGCACATCAAATGTCTGTTGGCCGAAGGCAAATTCAAGAACACAAGGAAAAGTCTTTTGGCGAACGTCGAACCGCACGGTATATACTGTAAGGATGTACACAACGCTTCAAGTGTCGTCCGGAATGATTCTGCAGCCGCTACACATTGAGGCTGCGGCGTAATGCTAAGGCAGGTGCAGTTGACAGGAAATTGCCCGCTAGGTAGTGTTGCTTTCCCCCCGCATCAATGTTCTTTCTTTAGAAATCCGTTCAGACTTATACTGCGAATGCTGCGCGTCGAATTGCAAAGCACTTTTCAGACAGCGTGTGATTCTCTTTTTATTACCGACATGACTTTCAGTCAAATATCAAAATAATGCTCTTCGCCGTCTACCGGTGGTATTAATCCTCTTGGGTGTTGGTGGGAAATGGCCTTCTGCATGGAAATGGTTTATTGTGATTCGCTGAGTATTTTTGCCTGCTGGACCAATGGCAGGAAGTGTGGAAGCAGACAGTGGAACAGGCCACAGGAAAACTTACATTCGTGACAAAACCGGAAATATCAGAATGAAATATCACTGATGGCAAGCGACCAGAATCAAAACGATTTCCACTGTTCGGCTTCTGGTGTACGATTGAATAACAGATCAGGCCTTCATGTCGTGTATGAAGAAACATTTTTAATCGTTGTCTTATACACATCATTCCCTATGCATAAAGTTTCGACACAAGCCAACAATTGCCGGGCACTCGGTGAGGACTGAAATCATAATTGAAAATAATACTCAGTGAAACCAGCCTGCTTAATCGCCACATGGAAAAACAAGCATCATCTTGTAGACTTATAATTGCACCTGCGACAATTTATGAAAAGCAATCCACACACACACACACACACACACACACACACACACACACGCGCACACACACACACACACATAAACATGTAGGTAATATCAGACAGATTTTGGTCAACAATACGGTGATCCTTACTCATACACATAGTAAGAGGAACCTGCAGATATTGGAGGCCATGTACATCAAATCGAAACAACCAACACTCAATAAAATCAACTTTAAAACAGGAAATAACATATTACATTGCATTTGACTACATGGTTTTGTTGTCATTTCGCGCTATCCCGTGGTGTGACGTCATAAAACCACATAGCAAAATTAAGAACTGCGTTTATTATTTTTGGTAACTATTGCCGTTGCCAAGCGGAGTTTTATGTCAACACAAAATAAAATCGTCGCTGATGGTGGATTTTATAATATTTCAGTTTAAACTACCTCTCTGAAGATGGCTCATGTGAGCCGAAAGCTTAGAAGAAAACTAATAGATAATTATCCAAATGTTGGAGAATTTTTGTCTTTATTTTCAACTGAAATTAAAGCAAAAATACGACGTTTAGAACGGCTCATGATTAAACATAATAAACATTCATTGTCTCTTATATTTAACAGCATATGTTTAGAAAATTACTTACTGCCTCGATATACTATTATATATATATATATATATATATATATATATATATATATATATATATATATGAATTATTTTGAACATTATTTTTACCGATACTCGTATTTAAGTAGATATTCTGTTTTTAATTAAACAGCATTTTATATTTATATCTACCGGCCTGATTATTTTACGATAAATTTTATTGTGAAAATGTGTGCTATCCAGCAGGATTCGAACCTGCGACCCCTATTTACATAGGGGAAGCTACCATTTGATCTGGTACTGTCTTAACCACTCGACCATGAATAGCCTCTTGATCAGACGAGGTTTTTATCATGCTTATATAACACGAATCCTGCTGGATAGCACACATTTTCACAATAATATTTATCGTAAAATAATCACGCCGGTAGATATAAATATGAAATACTGTTTAATTAAAAACAGAATATCTACTTAAATACATGTATCGGTAAAAAATAATGTTCAAAATAATTCATTACAAATTGTCGGTTGCTTATAACCAAGTTTCGTTAAAATTCGTTAATTTCCGTAATATATATATATATATATATATATATATATATATATATACATACATACATACTTGTGTGTGTGTGTTCTTGAATTCTCGAACCTATATGCATAAAACAGTTAAAACCTCACCTGAACAAGATAAACTATGAAATCTCTACAAATATCTTTAAATGCCTATAATTAATAACAGAAGCCATTGGTTTATTCCAATGGCTTCCCATAGTTAATATTTCTTGTTTTCACTCGCTTAGTCATGTGTGACGTCACGAAATGTGATGCTCTATTCGATTCCAGCGTCTTAAATGCACGAGTTTGTTGTTGCTTGGAAATCTTCCTTGTAAACAAAAACCGTTTGTCATTATGCTTTGTCCGGGTTTATAATATATAATGTAATTTGACATTTTTTAGAATGACTTATGTAAGCTGAAAGCTTAGACTGGATTATTAAAAAAATATATGTATCAATATTGTACTTTTCTTTCTTCATTTATTGAAGCTTAATGCTATTAAGCTTATCAAAGAATATGAAAAACATTTACATAAAATAAATAGACAAAACTTGTTTATATTATTTAATGAAAGATGCATTAATCAATATATATATATATTAGAAAAGATTTTTGATTTACTACAACTTGATTTACTACAATTTCAATGGGTAATACATATTTCACCGCGTAATGATGTTATTAGTGCGGCTCGTCAGACTCAAATGGTACAACAGTTGATCCTCAAAATATCCCCTTCCAAAATTTTTTTACACAGGCGCTCACATGTCCATATTTAGAATAGACATTTGTGACGGTAGTCCTCTTCACTTGGAATTATGACGCTATATATACAGTTTCGTAAAAAAGAGTTTATTAATTTTTTATCTAATTTTTCCAGTATTCTTACATGTTTCCTTATTGATGGAGATAAGGAAAGAAAAATATTCCATAATTTTCGAGTTCCCTGGCCATTTTCAAGGATTCTATTTTCCCGGTGTTGTTATGTTCTCATGTTTGGCTGTAATGTAATTTTTTGTTTTAGTGTTATTTTTTTTTTGTTTTTTTGTTCTTGTTTTCTTTTAGAGAAAGAAAGTTCTTTCAACTTGTCACGTGATGCGCGTGGCGGGCATCATGTGATCGTTTGTTTATTTTTTTAAAAACTTTCATAACTCCATTCCACTGTTAAATAATGTAAGATTGATGGTAGAAGAAGGTTGTTTGATATGTAGTGCCTCTCTTATAGCAAACTGCCTTTGATATTGTGATTTAAATAGTATACTATGTTTGTATTTTTAGTAAAATCTTTCCTAAGGGTTCTCGTAAGTTATGGGTTAATAAATGTTTTTTATTGCACTATTATGACTTGATATGTGGCATGTAAAGCGTCTACTCAAGGAAGTAGTAGTATGGCCAATATAGGTAATTGATTTATGACAAGAAACACAATATTATACAGGGAATGAAAATTCATACACTGTATCGTTACTTTAGATTTGATAGGGTTATTATTATGAAGATTGCCGCCTTCCATTTTCTATAATATATTATAAATATTTTATATTTTTTGATGAATTACGGTAGAAATATGGTGTTTAATAATTTTTCTTATAGAAAATTCGTCCTGTTTATAATTAATGTGCGTTTGGTTGCAATAAAATATGTTATTTTCTTGAGTGTTATATTTAATGCTAGTGTCATGTATTTCTTTTCAGAATAATTTTGTTTGTTTATCAATGACTAGCAGCATAGCCCGGCGTTGCTCAGGTGTAATGAAAGCTTTAAAGCTAATCCATGGTTCTGGAGCTCAGACTCAGCCTAAAGAATATTTGAAATAATAAATTGCGACAATTTACCAATCGCACATAGTGTATATATATATATATATATATATATATATATATATATATATATATACTAGCAGTATAACCCGGCGTTGCTTGGGTGTAATGAAAGCTTTAAAACTAATCCATGGTCCTAAAGAATATTTGAAATAATAAATAAATTGCGACAATTTACCAATCGCACATATTTTATATATATATATATACACTAGCAATATAGCCCGGCGTTGCTCAGGTGTAATGAAAGCTTTAAAACTAATCTATGGTCCTGGAGCTCAGACTCTTTGGACGTTGGCACGAAAGACTAAAAAGCAATAGTTGTTTCCAGTTAAAGCGAACCGTAGACTGAAAGAAAAATGAATGGATGTAAGTCAAATTTTGATTTCCTGGTATCGATATCAAATAAGTTTTTTTCGTTGTAAACTGAATTTTGAAGGCTAAATAAGTCCTCTAAGTAAATGGTATCATGGCTGAGACTAAGAACTACAATTATACCTATTTAGAGCCAAACCCGAAGCAAAAACTAAAATAAAAGTGCTGAAAAAAATACAGACATACAGGCAGATAAACAGACACACATAGAAACATCTTTTCTGCACTATTGTAAGAACTGCAACCTTGAAACTTCTGAATATCGTTTCTTATGTCTTTGTCTATGAGTGCATCAAATTTGATTAAAATCGGACCACTCCTTCTATAACCCGATTTTTTCGATTATCGATTTTCGATATTTATCGGGGTTACCACGACACTAAACCTAGCTAAGAACACTCGCAGACGCTTATAGTACAACTGTGTAAATTTTCAAGAAAATTGATTCAGCCGTTTCGGAGTCTATATAACGGACACACACACACACACACACACACACACACACACACACACACACACACCGACAAAGTTCCATTTATAAATAAGTTTAGATGTAGTTGGGAAAATTATTGTTGACTAATGTCTGTTTTGTGTGTTTTAGTTCGCTCAACAATATTCTTTATGAGGAAGAATTTTGATGTGCTCTATTGAAAAAGTTTGTTATTACTGCTATTTTATATATTTAAAGGCATCGGCTATTACAATTACGAAGACAAAAGTTCTTAAAGATGTGTTTTTATTCAGATAAGTGATAAAGTCGTTGGTTTTAGGCTCTGTATTAATGTCAAGAAACGGGATTGTGTTACTTCCCATGAGTTTGTATGTGAATTTCAGCCAGGAGTTATTTTCAAAATTTTAGTTATTAAATTTGCGATTGTATCCATATTTTTTATTAAAACAAAAATTTCGTCGACGTACTTTGTGTAAATCCCCAGTTTGTTGGTTATTTTAAACACTTGGCTGTTTATATACGACAGGTAAAAGTTCGAGAAAGTAGGACCTAGTGGGTTTCCCATGCTGACACCGTTAGTTTGGATGTAGATGTTACCATTATGGTCTGAATATGGAGTTTGTGTGGTGCATGCAGTCATTAATTATATTCAATGTTTCGTTAATTGGGACGTTGGTAAAAAGGTTGTTCACATCCAGCGAAGATAGAATTTTGCTTTTGTGATTGGTAGCTTTTAATATATGAATGAATTCGTTAATTGAAACGATGCTGTAATTGTTAAGTATATAGGGAGCAATTATATTATTTAAGGTTTTAGATAGTTGGTATATATATATATATATAGTTGGTATATCGGTGTAGGTATTTATATGATAGGTCTGAGAGGAAAACTTGGTTTATGGGTTTTTAAAAGAGCAGCCAAAATTGCCAAATTCAGGTGGGGGATACTAAAATCAAGCAGGTACAAAAATTTAAATACCTGGGAAGTGTTCTAACACAAGATGGAAAATGCGAAACAGAGATCCGAAGGTGAATTGGCATGGCGAAGGACGCGTTCCAGAAGTTGTGTAGAGTATTAAGAGACAGGAAAATTTCGCTAGAAACAAAGTAGAGAGTACTGGATTGCTATGTAATGTCAGTTCTTCAATATGGCAGTGAATGTTGGACAATTTCATCAAAGATGAAGGAAAAACATGAAGTAGCGGAAATGTGGTTCTACAGAAGGATGCTGCCGATATCATGGATCGAGCAAGTGATCAATGATGAGGTTTTGGAAAGGATGGAAACGAAAAGGAAATTAATACTGAGCATCAGGAAGAGTCAATTAAAGTTCCTGGGACATGCAATGAGGAAGGAAGGTTTGGAAAACCTGATACTAACAGGTCAGATAGAGGGGAAAAAAGACAGAGGAAAGCAGCGGATAACATATTTGAAGGACCTGATCAGGTGGATAAGAGAACGGGGTTTGCATGGTGTAACAGGAGAAAGCGTGCTAAGAGCCACAAGGGATAGGGAGACATGGAAAGCCATAATTATCTACGTCCTGAAAGGACAGGGCACATAGAAGAAGAATATATATGTCAACTGTTTTTAAGAAATTATAATGTGGGTATAAAATGGGGGATCAATTCTGTATTATAATCAATATATAAACTGATCCCTCATTTTGTAGCCGTGCTAGTTTCTATAGATTTATATTCTAGATTTATGTGCTTCAGCTAGTGGATGACAGAACGCGAGTTGCATGGTGTAACAGGAGAAGGCGTGCTAACAGCCACCAGGGATAGGGAGACGTGGAAATCCATGATCGTCTACGTCCTGAAAGGACAGGGCACATAGAAGAAGAATATATATGCCAACTGTTTTTAAGAAATTATAATGTGAGTATAAAATGGTGGGGTCAATTCTGTATTTTTTTTTTAATCGTTTCACCCCGAGCAAGGCGGTAATGCCACTGATGTGCAGGGGGCTACATAAGTGTAAAAAGATTAATTAGAAGAGAATGAAGAGGAATACGAACCAGTTAGAAAGGTGCAATAGAAAGAGGAGAATGCAGGTGTGATGACAGTTTCAAAGGTGGAGAGAAAGGAAAGGATATACGGGGTGGGGAAAGAACTAGGGTCAAGTGGTTAATAGATGAGTATTGACACTGCATTTAAATTCCTGGCTACACCGTCAGGAAAGCAAGAATATGGAAGCGAGTTCCACAGGCGGGAAGTGCGAGATAAGAAGCTGCAGTGACTGTAGTCGAGCCGCCAGGTCAGTACCTATCACATTATAATCAATATATAAACTGATCCCTCATTTTGTGGCCATGCTAGTTTCAATACATTTATATTCTAGATTTATGTGCTTGAGCTAGTGGATGACCGAACGGATGACAGTTGCATGGTGTAACAGGAGAAGGCGTGCTAAGAGCCACCAGGGATAGGAAGACGTGGAAAGCCATGATCGCCTCCCTCTTGAAAAGACAAGGAATGTAGAAGAAGAAGAAGAAGAAGAAGAAGAAGAAGAAGAAGCCTAAGCACGAATTTACACGAGATACTAGATTAGCAACTAGGTCCCACCCTTTTACAGTTAAACAAATAAGATGTAATCGTAAATTCTACTCCAACAGCTTCTTTTCTCGCGCTTCCCGCCTGTGGAACTCCCTTCCACAAGTCTGCTTTCCCGACAGTTACAATCTCCAGGTGTTTAAATGTAGGGTCAATAGACACCTCCTATCACACTAACTCCCAATTATTCTCAGAACACTCTCATCTACCCAACCCTCATTCTCGGTATCCTTACCCGCCTATCACCCACCCTCTGTTATTTCCTATATTTAATCATCCTTTCTCCACTCTACGTAGCCCCCTGCGCAGTAGTGGCAGTGACATGCCTTGCTCGGGGTGAAACGCTTATAAAGAAGAAGAAGAAGAAGAAGACGCTACCATTAAGGTATCTCGGTTTGTAATCACCGACAATTTTCTTGATTTTTAAACCACTAAATTATCTTCTATGTCTTCAGGACGTAAGCGATGATGGGCTTTCAGCCAATGTATCCTTTCTTGATCATAACATCTTTGTCATGGTACCCACCCTCAGAAAAGACGAAATAACACCTTACGCGCAAATACCCTTGGGAAAGGTATTAATCCGTCTCTTCCCTCCAGTTATGGGTTAGCTAATAGAACAGATTGGGTTCTATAGCCTTGGCTGGCAACCAGTCTACCGTAGAAAGCCATGACAGCCTACGGCGGGATAATCTTCTGCCCATTCAGCCATGTCTCTTTCGAGACATGATCGCCCAAAGCGTGTATCACTTAACTGACTGACTGAATATAACAGTTGGAAGTATGATTAAAGACTCTACTGGGCATAAAGTGGGGGATCAGATTTCTATTGTTATGATGTAATAAACTGATCCCCCAATATTTTACTACTTAATAATATAATACATTTATTCCCCCTCTAGCTATGAGTCAAATAAGAGGACAGACTGGGTTCTATAGCCTTGGCTGGCAACCAGTCTACTGCAGAAAGCAATGGCAGCCTACTGCAAGATAATCTTCTGTTTAGACAGTCATGTCTCTTTCGAGACATGATCGCCCAAAGCGTGTATAACGTATAGCACTTAACTGACTGACTGAAGGTAGACTGGTTACCAGCCAAGGCTATAGAACCCAGTGTGTCCTCTTATTTCACTCATAGCTAGAGGGGGAAGTAATGTATTACATTATTAAGTAATAATAATTAAGGTTTCGAACGTATTTTTTAAACATCGCAAATATTTCTCGTTAAAATTTAAATAACAAAAAAATACCTCATCCACACCAACCCCCCTCCCAAAATGCAATAAATACCCATAATCAACCCTCTAAATAAAAAGAACAAAATACGTAGAAATAAAAGAAAATAAAGCCCACACTACACCAACAGCAATTCCATCCACCTATAAATAGTAGTAAAATAAAAACTATCGACACTGCAAAAAAACAAAAAAAAAAACAAAAAAAAAAACATATATCCCAATATAAAATTACCTAAACTAAACGAAAAAGCGACCTGTCCAAAACTAAGCTAGCCCACACATTCGCCTAACCCAACGCGGCACCTCTGGAACCACGAACGGACGACTAGACCATTCTAAACTTCCACCCCATATTTATTTACATCGTTCTCATTAACAGCGGCGCCACTCCCATCACACTTGGACAGCAGTAAAATAAACAAAAAAAAGTCTACCCTTCCTTAAAAAAACATAAATCCCAATATAAGAACTACCCAGATAAAATAAAATCTCCTTCAGTGTAGGATTTCCCATTCGTGGCAGTCATTCGACTGAGTTCATAGCTGGCAGTAGCGGAGGCAACATTCCTGATCTGAATTTTCGTGAAGAGGGTCTGCTGCTGTGTCAAGTTGGCCTTCAAATTCAAATTCAATTCCAAATTCTATGGATAACTTCACCGGATAACTTCACCGGAGTATTTGATTAAATTATATCCATAACTCTATGGTTTTTTTTGTTTTTTTTTGTTTTTTTTTTTGTTTTTTTTTTTTTGCTTATATCTCTCACATCTCCGTAACCAAAGCGATGTTGGTTATCACTGTTATCTCATGGAGCCATTTCTTAGAAATCGAACAATCATCAAACGATATTGATACGTTTTCAACTTCGTCACTCTCTTAGAAAATAGAAATCGATGTCAAAGCTTTGATTTCTGTCTGTTGATACGCATACAGGTATGAGTCTGCCAATGAGTTGTGGGAGAAAGGAAGATCATTTGTGAGGGCCGCAAGCGTGTCTACAATCGGCCGCATGCGGCCCGCGGGCCGCGTGTTTGACATGTCTGCCCTAGAGGACTGCAGACACCAGTTTAAGAACCCCTGTGCTAGATGATCAGAGTAGCTGATCTCACCTCTGACCTAGCTTTAACAGTTCAGGGGAGGAAAAACTGGCTGGTCATGTTCAAATTTCTGTTATTTGTTATAGCAGATTTAGTATAAGAGCTACAGAAATTGAATATAGAATAAGTTGCACTTGGAGTAGTTTTGTTCAACACTACTAATTCTACGAAAATTAAACATTAACCTAAGACTTTAAGTCAAGGACTTAGCCATAAAACACTGGAAGAGTTTTCTCAATTATCAAGTCCTTCTTAACAGGTAGGACCCTAAAAGTAGTTGTTAATGACCAGTCTTGTAAGCCCCAAGTCATGAAGATTCACTTCTTAGATCAACTCTCTTTCTGCTTTACCTAAATCCACCTTAGAATCCAGCTTAGAACCCTAACTCCAATCATTCATGCTGATGATACAACGCTAGATCAGTAGTTCTCAAACTATTTTAGGATTTTTTGCATGACGGTCTCTTTATAATATTTTAGATGACTCCCAGATCCTTTTATTTCAACCACAGTTAACATATAGAAAACATTTTTGGCAAACAAATATTAACTCTAAAACGAAGCTACTCTCAATTAACCATCATCGACAATCTCACCTACCTCCCATTAGCATGGACCAGGCTTGCCTCCCAGAGAGTAAAACACTACGCCTCCTTGGTCTCACACTTTCAGCGGACCTCAAATGGAATGACTATATCGAATCCATTGCTAAATCCGCTGCTATGAAAGTCGGTTCTCTGTGTAGGTCCTGGAAGTTTTTTCCGTCTAAATCTATCCTGCACATTTATAAATCTACCATCCGCCCGTGCATTGAATACTGCTGCCATATCTGGTCGGGTACCTGCTGTTCTCCTCGGGCTTCTCAATAAGGTTCAGAGGAGGGTCTGTAATGTGATAGATACCGACTTGGCAGACCGCCTGCAGTCTCTCTCCCACCGGCGCGACGTGGCTTCCCTGTGTCTCTTCTATAAATACTTTCACGGCTTCTGCTCCGATGAACTTAGATCACTAGTGACCCCTAAATACGAATTTGAACGAGATACTAGATTGGCAACTAGATCCCACCCTTTTACAGTGAAACCGATAAAATGCAGCCGTAACTTCTACTCCAACACTTTCTTTCCTCGCACTTCCCGACTGTGGAATTCTCTTCCAAACGATTGCTTCCCCACGGCTACAATCTCCAGGAGTTTAAATGTAAGGTCAATAGACACCTCCTAACACACTAACCTGCTCCCATTCTATAAACACTCTTCCCATTTTCCCAACCCTCATCCTCGCTATTCTTACTCATCTGTCACCTTCCTCCTAACATTCTCTATGTCTAACCACTCCTTCTCTTTACCTTCCCCTATGTAGCCCCATGCACAATAGTGGCAGTGAAATGCCTTGCTTGGGGTGAGATGATTAAAAAATAAATAAATAAATATTTATTCAAAAAATGGCAACCAATTTCTATTGAAACAAAAACAAAAGAGAATTCATATATAATCACGCAATTCACCTCACCTCCAGTTAAAGCAACTCCGATAAAATCATGCAAACTGTAGAACACGAAAATTTTCTTATTCTTCATATAGATTAGCGTACCTTTGCAACGGCTTTTCCCCTTATTGCATAACTAAAACATAAGCAAAGGCCAAAATAGAACTAAGGAAGGTAACTCAAGAAATAAAATTAATGAATACAAAAGGAAAAAGGAGGCAAATAAAGGAGAATTGGAGATGAAAAGATATAATCTCCCGTTCCAATAACAACGCTGCCATTATGACTTGGTCAGTCAGTCAGTTAAGTGCCATACCCTTTGGGCGATCATGTCTCTTTTGAGACATGACTGACTGGGCAGAAGGTTGCCATTGCTTTCTGAGGTAGACTGGTTGCCAACCAAGGCTATAGAACCCAATCTGTTTTATTATTTAACCCATAACTGGAGGGATTAATACCTTTCCCAAGAGTATTTGTGCGTAAGTGAATGCAAAGAATTCGTAACAATCTTAAACAGCCAATAATTTTAACTGTGTGCCCACTTCGCGGTCCCATCGAAACCTCATCCCGGCCCCCTAGCGGACTGTGGACCCCAGTTTGAGAACCGCTGCTTTAAGGGACGCGACACAGAAAAACAAGATCAAAATTGCATCGCAAACCCCCAGCCTAGCAGAAACTGGGAATCCTGTTTTCATAATTAAGCAGTTTTGGTAAGGATAGAATCCTGCCGGGACCATGAAGCGTGGCCAAAAGCAAAAACAAAAAAGAAATACTGTTTACTCCAAATGTATAGCCCGTTACTTGCCTATCACTAGAGCCGGTTTAGACGAATGGACGAGCGATTACCGCTTCAAGTGCGAAAAAATAAATCACTGAGCGATGGTTTGGTGAGACGAAGGTTTTCGGACAGAGGCCATTCTGATCACTGACCGCATTTCTCGAACGCTAGTTGGGCGGTTCTGAGATCTTGAAAGAAATACAGCCATTTTGAATTTAGGGCGTAGGTAGAAGAAGCGTCGGTGACGGCGGATGTGTCGGCGGTGAATAGAAGAGAGTGAAACTGAGCGGCAAATGCGTCTTCCTTCTTGGTTGCTCGCTCATGTGGAAATGTCGAGTGCTAAGGTTTACGGAGTCACTTCCGGTATCAAGAAAGCCAGCATATGGAAAAAAAGGGATGGGATCTTATTTAGTTTTGTTGTTGTTGTTAATTGTAAGAATAACGACAAAAAATAAAAGGAAGGACGGGAAAATAAAAACAATAATAACTTAAAAAAGGAAAGGAAGCGAAGAAACTTCATAAGAATTTTCAGATTCTAGCATTTTTCTAAGACTAAAGTTCACAATACAAGACTCAAGAGCCACTCATAGTAGAGGGTTACTGAATGAGGTTTGAGATATAAACGTAAAGGAACGTAGAAAAAGTGAATATTATGAGTATAAGAAAGATAGCGATTGACCTTTGACTTGAAGAGGTTAAGAGTTCAGGGAAGTATACACGCGGGAGTTTTTTCCACAAAATGGCGGCCCTTGAGTGCTGTGTGAGTTGAATTTCTACCTTACAAATGGAATACAGAAGAAATGTGGGTGATTCGACTCTGGACGTAGAATGGCTGTGGCTGTCAGTCAGTTGAGTACCATACGTTTTGGGCGATTATGTCTCGAAAGAGACATGACTGACTGGGGAGAAGATTATCCCGCAGCAGGTTGCCATTACTTTCTGCAGTAGACTGGTTGCCAGCCAAGGCTATAGAACCCAATCTGTCCTGTTATTTGACTGATAGCTAGAGGAGGAAGAAATGTATTATATTATTAAGTAGTATTATTTAGTGGGGGATCAGTTTATTACTTCATAATTATAAAAAACGAGTCCCCCACTTTATGCTCAGTAGACGCTTTAATTATGTCTTCAACAATTATATTCAGTCAGTCAGTTAAGTGCCATACGTGATGCAAGCTTTGGGCGATCATATCTCGAAAGAGATATGACTGATTGGGCAGAAGGTTATCCCGTAGTAGGTTGCCATTGCTTTCTGCGGTAGACTTGTTTACCAGCCAAGGATATAGAACCCAATCTGTTCTATTAGCTAACCCATAACTGGAGGGAAGAGACGGATTAATACCTTTCCCAAGGGTATTTGCGCGTAAGTAAATACATTAGACGTCCAAAACACCGTGACCAAAGATTTGTCATTAGCTACAATCAATCTAAAATAATTATCTTAATTATTTCCTTTAATTTCCATAAATCCTCCCTAATTAAAAACAAATAATATTGTCAATGAATTATGCCTACCAAGCCGGAGATTGCATTTCTAACACTAATAATAATAAAAAAATTAAATACTTACATTAAATACTTACATATGAACACATTGAACACAATTGTGTTCATCACAATGAACACGATGAACACATTGAACACATTGAACACGTTGAACACAATGAACACAATGAACACAATGAACACATTGAACACGTTGAACACAATGAACACATTGAACACATTGAACACAATGAACACAATGAACACATTGAACACATTGAACACGTTGAACACAATGAACACAATGAACACAATGAACACATTGAACACAATGAACACATTGAACACAATGAACACATTGAACACAATGAACACATTGAACACAATGAACACAATGAACACATTGAACACAATGAACACAATGAACACACTGAACACATATGAACACAATGAACACATATGAACTCCACTCTCTCGTAAATTTACTCGCCACGTCGAAACTCAGTGCAACACGTGCACATTTTGACCCTCACATCATTAAGGACCAAAATGTAAATATCACCATAAGACAACTACGAGCAGATAACACCACAATATTCTACATCACCCAATGCAAGGGAAGACTCTATTATTGTACAAAACAAACATTCACACAGGAGAAGGTATCTTGAAGAGATTAAATGTGCGCACATATTTTATCCGCATAATAATAATAATAAATAAGAAAATGAAATAAAAATAAATTAATAATAAATATATAAATAACATCCTTTTTGTGCGGCCTCACTGTCGGTGGCCGATGCACATGACGTTACGCTAGACCAAGGGTCGGAAACCTTTTGGAGAGTGAGGGCCAAAAATGCTATGTAGAATCATGGAGGAGGGCCAAACAACTATGGCTCCAGTGTCATGGAGAAGAACCATGTTATTAAATATGTGAATAAATTTTCTGTGTTTGAAGAAAACAAGCATTCAATATAATTTAATATCTGACGGGAATTTTGTTAAAAAAATATTACATCTTAAAAATAAATGTTTCAAAAATTATTACTGAAAAAAAAAATTCCATTAAAATCGGCTAAAAACACTATTTTATATTAATTTAAAAGTGCCCGCTCAGGAAAGCAATTTCACAGAAAAAGTAAAAGTGAGGCCGTACGCTAATTTTGGCAATCCCTACAAATCAAAAAATAAAAGTAAAACATATTCTCCAGGTAAAAAGATATAAATATTTAAATTTCGACGCAATATATACAGACTATCAACTGTCACTTTGGTTTGGTTTACCTATATTTATATCGTGTCCAGAGTAAGGTAGCAAGCCAAACAAGATTCACTCGAGGGTCGGATGTGGTCCGGGGGCCGGACAAGATTAACTCGAGGGTCGGATGTGGCCCGGGGGCCGGACAAGAGTCACTCGACGGCTAGATGTGGCCCGCAGGCCGGTCAAGATTCACTCGAGAGCCGGATGTGGCCCGCCGGCCGGACAAGATTCACTCGAAGGCCGGATGTGGCCCACGGGCTGGACAAAATTCACTAGAGGACCGGATGTGGCCCGGTGGCTGGACAAGATTCACTCGAGGGCCGGATATGGCCCGCAGGACGGACAAGATTCATTCGAGGATCGGATGTGGCCTGCCTGCCGGACAAGATTCACTAGAATATATTAAAAATAGTCTGTTCTTCTTAATCAAATTTGTTTTACTGAATACTTACTGCCTACAAATACTGTATTCATTTATATATATACAGCTTTTGAGATTTCACTCGCCCGATCGACTCAGTCGATTAAAATTGAATTGGGCGATTAAAGTTTATTGCTTTATTCGCCCGCGGTCGATTAAAATCTCGCAATGAAATGTGTCCCTTCATTTATAGAAAAAGAAAATTTAATTCTTTTTATAACCCAAAACTATGTCATTGAAGATTCACAAATTACTTAGAATGACCTACAATGACATTATTGAACTCTTTGGTCTTATGCATGGCGCCTGATTTACGTCGAAATGTGTGGTTAAACAAAAGACAGTGACATCCCACAATCATCAAAGCAAGATGTTGCAAATGGAATTTAGATTGACAAGCTCCTGCCTCGCTTTTATTGTCCTCGTTAGTGTAGACATTCGTTTAATTAACGCTTCTAGAATGGAGCCAAAATGTCTCTGTCGTCCAGATTAAAGACGCTCACAGATTTTTAGAAACGCATTTGGAAATATATTATCCTTGACTCAACATATTTATTTTTTCCCTGCTTACAAAAAGTAAAAACGTACATTTGAAAGAAAGAAAAAAAAATACACATACTTCTTTCATCCACACACCGTAAAACAAATTATACAAATAAGTAATATTTTATAGAAAATCGTTGAGAAAAATCAGATTTGTTATTTTTATTATCTATGAGATAGAGGTTGTAGTCAAACAGAAGAAAAAAATACGAATTTAGGTATCTCCACTCAATTGCCAAAAAAAAAAACCAGCATATCATGATGTTAAAAGGGCTCAGACTTAATAAAAACAAAGTTTTATCATCAAAATGTTTATTCTATTATTAAGAGGAAAGATCAAATTTTTATTATTATTATTTTTTTAAAAATTTTAAATCATTCCTATCATTTTTTGTTTTTAGGCAGCGATTCACGCTATGATTACGTAAGGCGACAATTAAGAGAATGGAGTCAGTCGAGTAAAATGATTTGGGGGCGAGTAAATTTTCCCTCGCTCTTGACCGCCTGTCGAGTGATTTCTTTTTCAAATCTCAAAGGCTTTATATATTTGTTTGTGGTGGGGGGCAGCAAATATTTTCTGAAGATAAGGAATGTTATGGAACGTTTTTACATTTCTTATCTCCAGCAAAAGGAAACATGTCAGAATCCTGGGAAATTTAAATAAAAAATTAATAAAATCATCCTTGTGGGTCGTTTTCAACGATATATATATATATATATATATATAGTGTATTAAGGCAGCAGATAATTTTCTAAACATATACTGTTAAATATAACAGACAATGAATGTCTATTATGTTTAATCATGAGCCGTTCTAAACATCGTATTTTGGCTTTAATTCCAGGTGAAAATAAAAACAAAAATTCTCAATATTTGGATCATGTGAGCCGAAAGCTTAGAACCAATTTCATAAAAATTATCCAAATAAATGTTGAACAATTTTTGATATGATTGGCCAGCCATAATATATATATATATATATATATATATATATATATATATATATTTGCATACATATACATATATATATTTTTGTAGATATATATTTGTATATATATATATATATATATATATATATATATATATATATGTGTGTGTGTGTGTGTGTGTGTGTGTGTGTGTGTGTGTGTGTGTGAGCGCGGTAGAGGAATCAGGCTTTCTAGAGCGAGGAAAGATATTTTAAAAAATAAGGTGTGAAAAGCATTATCACTTGAAAAGTATCCCAATCCATTAACGAAAAATCGAGATTCACCAGGTGTAATGGGTTATCGACTCCACGATTGACACACAAGATACAGATTTAGAAGGCTTCAAAGTGAATTGACAATTCGTTTATGACTGCATTGATTATATATATCTAATTGGCTTAATTGATGCCGAAAGAGCCACACATATTTTATTTAACAGGTGAAATTCAGGTACGACTTCATTCGATTACGATTAAAAAAAAAGAACTTTTTTTTAAAGTAAAAATTGGTTGTAGAGGTTTGTCTGCGAATTTATTCTCCTGATGCCGAAAGAGCCACACATATGGATTTATTTTGACAACTTTGCCCAAATACACAATGCGTTTAGCAACACACTGCTGGCGAGGAAAACAAGAATTTGCGAGTGATCTATTGCTCTGCACAAAGAGTCATGGAGCAAGACGCATTGGTTACCCAGCAGCCATCTACATTGATCAACTGTTATGACACGGGATGTTACCCTAATGACATTACGATCTTGATGCAGGACTGTGATGGTTGGAAAGAAAGACTCATGAATATACGAGCTAGATCGACCGAATAAAAAATATGCCCTTCACCTTTCCACCGTCCATTGAAACAAGCTCTTTAAGTAAGTGTCTTGCTGTCTTCCCTCATCTCTCTCACCATACAAATGCTATATAATCCATCAAACAACTAAAACACACAAAATAAACTGCACACCCGCAAAATCGGATTCAAACGACTACGACATTTGGGAAAAAACTCAAAGTAAAATTGCACACCCACAAAAAAAAAGAAAAAAGATTCAAACGACTTTTTCACAAGTCAAAGTGAAAAATCATATTCTGAATGCTGATTGGTTAACAAATCGAGAAATTCAAAATACATCAGCAAAACGTTTTTTTTGTTTGTTTTTTGTTTTGTTTTGTTTTTTGTTTTGTTTTGTTTTTTCTTTTTCACAGCTAAAGAAAAAAATCGTTGTGGGATCATCCACACGAGACCCAAATTCTATATTTAAGGAGGTCTGGTGACCGGTCACGGTTAGCCCGTCAGTTGGAAGCAATAGCGGACAGCATCTCACCATGCAAAGAAGAAACTTCAATCTGACTGGCCCTCACGGCCAATTTTCTTTTCATCTTTTTCATTCCACACCAACCCGGACACAGGGCATGTCACAGTTTTATTCGCCCTCACTGTCAACGCCCTCTTCTTCATTTTTCGCTCCACACCGCTAAAGAGAACAACACAAAATAAACACACGTGTTAAGGACAACTCCTCTACTTGCCCTCGCTTTCTCTCGATCTGTCGCGACCTACTATAAAGAGGAAGGAACAAACCTTTACAATTCATGAACTCTAAACTTCTGCGGACATTTTAAATACCTACATTCCTCTACGAACAATCTTACTACAAAACAGCATGCATTTTCTCAATGAATATTATCTTTTCACAAATATTTTATAGTGTTCAGTTAACGAATTTCACTTTATAAATCTTCTTACATTTTTGTCATCCTATAAATAAATCTTTGCTTTAATATACACATGAGGCATTTTATCCTTTCATATTTCACATTTCAACCTTCTGATATTTAAATTGTGAGGGCTTCGAATGTGTTAGGCATAGGGCCAATTAACCAAGCATCACCGAGGCCCCTACACCCTCAATATGCCCAGTGAGGGTCAATTTTTCCAAGCCCACCTTTCTCATTATGTGTCCAAGAAATTTCATCTGATTTTGAGTAGAAGTGTTCTATCTGTTCCCATTTTCTTTAAGACTTCCTCATTGGTTAGACGCTCCGTCCATGAAATTCCCAGTACTCTTTTGTAGAATCAGATTTCACTTGCTGCCTCTAGTTTTCCCCTCATCTGTGGATAAATTGTTCAACATTTACTGCAATATAGAGTTCTGAATATGACGATAAATATCCGACAGAAAATCCACTGATCAGGAGATTGGAGGTTTTTAGAAGCGAGGATCCACCTCTTCATTACTATTGTTCTCAGGTCCACCCTGACCATGAGTGGTAGCACCTGTTAGGGTCCCAGCTAGGGGCAAACAAAAACAAAAACCAACTAGCAAAATTACGATCAAGGCAAGACTAATAACATAAAAATATACCTAAACTTATTTATAAATGGAACTTTGTGCGTGTGTGTTTGTGTGTGTGTGTGTGTGTGTGTGTGTGTGTGTCCGTTACCTATGGACTCCGAAACGGCTGAACCAATTTTCTTGAAAATTTACAGAGTTATACTATTAGAGTGTGCGAGTGTTCTTAGCTAGATTTTGTGTCGAGGTACCCCCAATAAATATCGAAAATCGATAATCGAAAAAATCGGGTTATGGAAGGAGTGGTCCGACTTTAATCAAATTTCATACACTCATAGACAAAGACATAAGAAACGATATTCAGAAGTTTCAAGGTTGCAGTCCTTACAATAGTGCAGAAAATTTGATATCGATACCAAGAAATCAACATTTGATTGACATCCATTCATTTTTCTTTCAGTCTACGGTTTCGCTTTAACTGGAAACAACTATTGCTTTTTAGTCTTTCGTGCCAACGTCCAGAGAGTCTGAGCTCCAGGACCATGGATTAGTTTTAAAGTTTTCATTACACCTGAGCAACGCCGGGCTATACTGCTAGTTTCTATAGTAAAATTAACAATACATTTTATAATCTACAAACTAAATATTTAAAAAAACTATATTTAGTCTGGATGTGCAAATTTACATACAAAATAATGAGATTTCGACATTAAATAACCCACAGAGGTTGCTATTCCGCTAAAGAACAGTGTCATATAAAAAGCTGGATATCATATAGCAATCCAGCACTCATTTCTTTGTTTTTAGAGAATGTTTTCTTTTTGTTTTTTTACGTTTTTCGGGATCTAGATTTTGGAATGCTTATTTCCGGGGAGCCGAGTTCGAATTCCAGTTGAATCCATTGTATTCACTTACGCGCAAATACCCTTGGGAAAGGTATTAATCCGTATCTTCCTTCCAGTTATGGGTTAAATAACAGGACAAATTGGGTTCTATAGCCTTGGTCGGCAACCAGTCTACCGCAGAAAGCAATGGCAACCTACTGCGGGATAATCTTCTGCCCAGTCAGTCATGTCTCTTTCGAGACATGATCGCCCAAGCGTGTATCACGTATGGCACTTAACTGACTGAATGCGTACTTCAGATCTCGATATCGCATTTTCCATCCTGTGGTAAAACGCTTCGCAGTCATTTGCACTTCCACACTTGCTTGATATGGAATTCTCAGTATCCTTCTGTTGATATATATTTCCACTGCTCCTAGTTTTCTCTTTATCCGTGGAAAGATTGTGCAGCATCTACTGCCATATAAGAAGATGAATATCACATAGTAATCAAGCATTCCTTTCTTTGTTTCTAACGAAATAATTGTTTCTCAGCACCCTGATTAATTTTTGGAATGCTTTCTTTCGTTAATACAATGCGTACTTCGGATCTTTGTGTCACATTTCGCTTCCTCTACTAAAACGCTTCCCAGATATTTGAACTTAAGCGAAAACCAGCTACAATCCAGAAAATAATTTTCAGGTTGAGTGACCAATTACTCTACACCAGGCCGTCTTCTTCTTCTTCTTCTTCTTCTTCTTCTTCTTCTTCTTCTTCTTCTTTCTAACTTGACCTTTCAGGACGTGAAGGGTTATGCTTTTCCGCAATTCCTCTCAGTTTTAGCTCTAAACTTTTTTTTTCACTATCTATCCTAATCCCTGTTTTACCAACCATTTACACAAGGTAAGTTCTGCACTGCTTTCCTATGTGTCTTTTGCCTTCAATATCCTGTGAGTGTTAGATTTCCTAAGCCCGCTTTCCTCGTTATGTACCCTAGAAATTTCGGTAAATTTTCGTTTTTGGTGCCGACGGCTTTTCCCCCTTCAAATTTATCCAAAATAGCATTATTTCTGTGCAAATGTATATGCTGAACTCAAATCAACAATTAGTTATTGAAGAAACCAACCTTTTTTTGTTTTAAAGTCCATAAAAAAACGAACTCTATCTCGCACTTTTTGTCTCCCGTAACTCTCATGAAGTCATGTAATTAACTGCGGAATGACGTACTGCGTAGGCAACAAATTTCGGTCAATTTACATCCTTTACTGAAACTTCCGGCTATTTACTTCCTGTAATGAAAGTAATCCGCGTAGAAATACAATAGCGTATTATTTTCATTACAAAATCGACCGAAAATAGACCGAAATTTGTTGTCCTACGCAGAAAGTCTTTCAGCAGTTAATTACATGACTGCATTAGAGTTACGGGAGACAAAATGTAGTTCGATTTTTTTATGGACGTTCAAATCAAAAAGATAGGTTTCTTCAATAACTAATTGTTGATTTGAGTTCAGCATATACATTTGCACAGAAATAATGCTATTTTGGATAAATTTAAAGGGGGGAAAGCCGTCGGGACCTGAAACGAAAATTTACCGAAATGTCAACTTTTTCTGTGATTAGGAGAGTTAACGACAAGACAGAATTTAAGAAGGCTAGAAAATCGAGGAGAACCATAATCTCCCACGTCCTGAAGAAACGAGTCACATAGAGGAAAAAAACTGAAATATTGTTATTTTCTATATGCTCTATACGCACAACACAAATAAAAGTAAAAAAATATAATTTATGATACCTAAATTAACTTAAAGTATTGTTGTGTCCACGCCCCTCGAGGTCAATAATATAAATTTTGTCATCTTCACCATGATTAGTTTTAAGGTCATAAAACTTCTACGTTTCTTCCAAACATCCTGTCTCTTTGTATATATATCTGGTAGTATTGCCTGAAGCCGATGATATATGTCTTGTTGCATTCCCTGTCTGTCTTTCCTTCTATTCTTCATGTGAGTATTAGATCCTCTAAGCCCTCTTTCCTCATTAAGTGTCCTGGAAAATTCAGCTGTCTCTTCCTGATGTTAAGTATATCTTTCCTTTTCTCCAAAATACTGTCATTGTCGTTTCCCACACGCTCGGTCCTCAGCGGTATTCTAAATTATCCGGAGACTAAATTATGTTTCTTTTCTTTAAAAATTGTCCTCAACCTGGTACACTAAAATGGATATATTGGTCTGAAAAAATGAAGGTAGCCAGTTGAAGAAGGAGACGTGTGGAATAAGGAAAGAATAATTTCTTTCGGAATATTTTTTAAATCGCGATTGCGATGGCTTAAATTTGGATTTCATTTGTCGCATGTAAGATAAAAGTTACCAAGACCGATCACTTAATGGCCGCTTCATGCAAAAAAGAAAAAGTAAATTAATCTGAGCGGTTCTAATTTAAAGACTGATTAAAAGCTTGGTTCACTTTTTTTTTTCTGTCTCTAAGCTGACATCTGACCGAAAGCAATCTTGTGTCCAATGACAGGCAAAATAATTTCTTACGAGGGAACCTAATTTCCTCTATTTTTTCCCCTCCATACGATTTGATTGAAATTGTTTGATACTTAAATATAGCTTTGTTGTTAAGCTCTACAATGCTGTTTATGGTTAACGAACCAGTAAACTGAGTTTGATTCTTGCCAGTCGCCAGCGCCAAATTGGCTTTGTAAGCAACCGAAATGTGGTGCTACAGAAGGATGCTGAGGACAAAACATGTAAGCAACGACGAGGTTTGGAGAGGATGGACACGAGAAGGAAACTGATCCTCTACGAAACAGCAGTTTTTTTTTTTTTAATAAGTTTCAGAAATTCGCCCGGCTAAGTTTATGGTTTCCGTAGCTCAATGCTAACTTTAGAAGAAGCCTATCTATGCCAGATGTTAAACTAAATTCATGTATGTTATACAAATTTTAAATCTCATTTAAAAGAAAAAACGGAAAAACATTCTATACAGGGTGCTATGGATAAATTTTCACCATTTTATATTTTTAATTTCGCTCATGCGCATTGTCTGCTTAATATTGTCGACTGCACAGTATAGTAGGGTCAGTTGGGCACCGTCTGTGAGAAAGTCTCAGAAATTTATTCTGCTAAGTTTACGGTTTCCGTAGCTCAATGTTAACTTTAGAAGAAACCTATCTATGCCAGATGTTGAACTAAATTCATATATGTTATATAAATTTTAAATCTCATTTCAGAAAAAAAAAACACGAAAATCCAATGTATACAGGGTGCGATGGATAAATTTTTACCATTTTATATTTTTAATTTCGCTCATGTGCATTGTCTGTTTTATATTGTCGACTGCACAGTATAGTAGGGTCAGTTGGGCACCGTCTGTAAGAAATAGGGCACTATGATACTATCAACTCTGTCAGAAATTTAGAAACGACATACTGCACTGATTAGCTACGTATATGAACATTCATAGTATTTGAATGTCAATTAGAGGACAGTGCAGTGTATTCAGAAAGAGTTGGATGAGTGTAATGGTGATTCCGAAGGTGTTTGATGGCAACGTTATGCCTCTATTCATCTTCCAACATGGCCCCAGACTCAACACCGAGGCCTACACCAAGTGCCTTGAGAAAGGAGGGCTGCTCTACGTCAAGGGAAAGGCAACTGGAAGACCCTATGTCTGACAACAGAACTCTATTCCATACCGCACCTTATCATTATATATAAGAGGGAAATAGAATTAATACAAATATTAAGTTTGTCAGTTGACTGGTGTTATGTGCAGCAACCTGACTCTAGTATTTCGTAGACTAGAACTCAAGACATCACTATATCCACACAAGCAGGAGGACCCTGTCATGGCTGTCAATATCTTCGACCACATCACCCCTTACATCTGGCCTTTGAGTAGGTAATGTTGTCATGGGTCAAGCGGGTGGCTACTAGAAGACCCTATGTCTGGCAATATCTGCGACCACATCACCTCTTACATGTGGCCAACTAACTCTCCAGACTGCAAACCACTTCTTTATTATGAGTCGGGCCCTTTTAGACTAGAGAATAAAATTAAAAAAAATCCTTGTAACAACAAAGAACTGAAGGCAAGGATTATGGCAGCATTCACCAACTTAAACAAGGAGACCATCAAGATGAGTTGCAAGAGATTCCCAAGTCGTCTGGAGCCCGTGTTTTTATTGAATAATTTTACTCTTTAGTTTTTCAAGATATTTTGCTAACTATATAGGTTAAAATGAGATGCCAGTGTCGTTTTCAGGTTTTCAAAAGTTAGGCTACAATTTATCCATCACACTATATATATATATATATATATATATATAACTCAATTTGCTTATATCTATCTATCTATCTATCTATCTATCTATCTATCTATCTCATCATGTTCATATCTATATATCTATCTATCTGAGTATGTTCATGCGTATCTAATGACCACAGTCTGTTCATATCGCCCGGTTCACACTCCACCCACGTCTATTGAACAGGTGAAGAGGTTCATCCCTTGTTCCCTGTTTAGGATGTGGTTTCCGGCTTTCTCTTTTTCAATCTTTTCACTCCTATGTAGCCCCCTTCACATCAGTGGCATTACCGCCTTGCTCGGGGTGATATGATTAAAAAAATTTAAAAAAATAAAAAATCTCTCAACATGAATTTGATCAATTTTCGTCTCGAGGTCATTAATAGATTTTGCCCGAAAAAAAAACGGCCAATTTATTACCAGTTTTATATTTCAGGAATAATGAACCTTGAATAACCTTGAAAACATTTCTTGAATATTTATGATCTTGAATAATCATTTGACTCGAGTGGAATTACTTAACTCTGTTTGCTTCTTTTATGATTGATTAATTATTATTAATTATTAGGATGTGTGTTGTGGTGCAGTGGATATCGGCTCGGAACGACAAATCGGAGAGCCGAGTTCGAATTCCAGTTGAATTAATTGCATTACGCTCAAATACCCTTGGGAAAGGTATTAATCCGTTTCTTCCCTCCAGTTTTGGGTTAAATAACAGGACAGATTGGGTTCTATAGCCTTGGCTGGCAACCAGTCTACCGCAGAAAGCAATGGCAACCTACTGCGGGATAATTTTCTGCCCAGTCAGTCATGTCTCTTTCGAGACATGATCGCCCAAAGCGTATATCACGTATGGCACTTAACTGACTGACTGAATATAATAATTGAACATATTATTAAGGCATAAAGTGGGGGATCAGTTTTCAATTATTATGAAGTAACAAACTGATCCCCCATTAATCTTTAATTAATAATATAATACATTTTTCCCTCTCTAGCTATGAGTCAAATAACAGGACAGATTGGGTTCTATAGCCTTTGCTGGCAACCAGTCTACCGCAGAAAGCAATGGCAACCTACTGCGGGATAATTTTCTGCCCAGTCAGTCATGTCTCTTTCGAGACATGATCGCCCAAAGCGTATATCACGTATGGCACTTAACTGACGAACTGAATATAATAATTGAACACATTATTAAGGCTTCTATTAGGCATAAAGTAAGGGATCGGTTTTCTATTATTATGAAGAAACAAACTGATCCCCCATTAATCTTTAATCAATAATATAATACATTTTTCCCTCTCTATGAGTCAAATAACAGGACAGATTGGATTCTATGGCAACCAGTCTACCGCAGAAAGCAATGGCAATCTACTGCGGGATAATCTTCTGCCCAGTCAGTCATGTCTCTTTCGAGACATGATCGCCCAGAACGTGTATCACGTATGGCACTTAACTGACTGAATTACTGCTCGATCATGTGACTCGTTATTTGAAGATTTTTGGCAGATAACTTTTGCCTTTCGTTCTGACCTTCTTGTTTGTCTAAACAACTCACTGAGTTTGAAAAGTACGATGGTTTGACGCTCAAAGAACCCCCAACGTGGGGATTGACGAAATGTGCAGAAATTCTTCCTGGATTTTTTCAGTCGCATCAGACGTGACCAGTTTTCAACGGTTGTTTCACGTTTTTCTGAATTTACCACTTTTTTATTACACAACCTGTAGATTCAAAATCTTACGACGTCCATTTCTGTTGTCTTAAAACATTTTAATTTAAAACGAACAATCCACTCAGTGAAAGATAAAATGTTTCTTTAAAAATTCAGAAATTAATCGAGTCCAGTTGTGTTGATGTTGATAAATTCACAATGTCCATTTTGCGTGCACGAAATCAATTCAAATCGTGAAACAATTTTGCTTCAAAAAGAATTTCAGAAATTCTCAATTTCAATTACTCAATGACTTTTTCTTTTCTTTTTTCTTTTCTTTCTTCTTTTTCTTTTCTTTGTTCTTTTTTATTTTCTTTTATTTTTTACTTCTATTTTCATTTATTTTATTTTTCTTTTATTTTATATTTTATTTTTATTTCCTTTTTCTTTTTATATTTTTATTCATTTTTTGTTTTATTTTTTATTTTTATTTTTTATTTTATTTTATTTTTTCTTTTTCTTTTTTTCTTTTTTCTTTTATTTTCCTTTTCTTGTTTTTTATAAAGACTGACAAAGTATTAAAGACTATTTGGGGAACAAAGATACAGGGTGTGGCAAAAATACCTGTCATACCTTTAAAGGTTAACAAAAAGACCAAAGTATTGGTGTTAAAAAATATTTCATGGTTGTTTGAACAGAGAACTTGTCTATATTATTCAATGAAACCTGTATTAATATATATATATATATATATATATATATATATATATATTCAGATACTTTAATCCAAGCGGAAAAAGCAGGAAGGTAAATTCCAAAAACCCGATCCTAATTAATATAAAAAATTTTATTTTAATATTAAAAAATGATACAAGAAGAGAGCTCCCTGTAATAAAATATTACAGAGCAAACATAAATTAAAATAGGATTAATTCAAGGATGTTGAATGACCATTTCGAAATGAAAATCACCACGGGGGATAACACATCACCTCAGCAACAAAAAATCCTTTCAGAAACTGGAGAGAAAAAAAAATATATATATATATATTATTCAATTAATTTTTAAAAGACATCTTTCAAATAATTGCCTCTGTTTGCCATCAACTGTTTTTAAAGTTCTCCATCACTCAAAGAGTTTGAGTCCTTCAAGATCTTCCATTTGACTTTCCTTAAAGCATTTAACTTGCGACCCTGAAATTTTTAGCCCATAGCAATATCGATTTTTTAACGGAAAAGAACAATTTTGAAGTAGCAAGTAATGAGCAAGGAAAGCTGTGTGTGTTGCAATTCGGTCAGTCAATCAGTTAGGTAACATACGTGATACACGCTTGGACAATCATGTCTCGAAAGAGACATAAGTTACTGGGCAGAAGATTTTCCCGCAGTAGGTTGCCATTGCTTTCCGCGGTAGATTGGTTGCCAGCCAGGGCTTTAAAACCCAATCTGTCCTGTTATTTGACTCATAGCTAGAGGGGGAAGAAATGTATTATATTATTAAGTAGTAATTAGTGGGGGATCAGTTTATTACTTCATAAAAATAGAAAATAGATCCCCCACTTGATACCCAGTAGAATCCTTAATCCTTTTTCCAACTATTATATTCAGTCAGTCAATTAAGTGACATACGTGATACACGCTTTGGGGGATCATGTCTCAAAAGAGACATGACTGACTGGGCAGAAGATTATCTCTCAGTAGGTTGCCATTGCTTTCTGCGGTAGACTGATTGCCAGCCAAGGCTATAGAATCTAATCTGTCCTATTATTTAATACATAACTTGAGGGAAGAAACGGTTTAATACATTTCCTAAGGGTATTTGCGCGTAAGTGAATGCAACGAATTCAATTGGAATTCGAACTCGGCTCCTCTATCTCTCGTTCCGGGTCGATATCTAATGTACCACAACGCACATCCGTGAAGTAACAAGTAACAAGCACGAAAAGCTGTGTGTGTTGCAATTCGGTCAGTCAATCCGTTGGGTAACATACGTGATACACGCTTGGAAAATCATGTTTCGAAATAGACATAAGTGACTAGGAAGAAGATTTTCTCGCAGGAGGTTGCCATTACTTTCTGCGATAGACTAGTTGCCAATCAGCGCGATAAAAACCAATCTGTCCTGCTATTTAACCCATAGAGGAAAGAGACGGATTAATACCTTTCCCAAGTGAGTGCAACGAATGCAACTAAAATGTGAACTTGGTTCTCAGATTTCACGTGCCAATACGATACCAACTGCACCACAACGCACATCTTCAATTATGTATTGCAATTCAGTCAGTTAAATGCCATATGTAATACACGCTTGGCCGATCATGTCTTGAAAGAGACATAAAAGACTGGGAAGAGATTTTCCCGCAGTAGTTTGCCATTACTTTCTGCAGTAGAATGGTTGCCAATCAGGGCTATAGAACCTAATCTGTCTTGCTATTTAACCCATAGCTAGAGGAAGAAGCAGACGGATTAATATCTTTCCTAGGGGTATTTGCGCGAAAGTGAATGCAACGAATCCATCTGGAATTCAAATTCCACTCAAAGTCCACTCGATTTCCATTATCCCCAAAGCAAATCCAGATTGACAAATAAACAAAATGGTCTTGAATTGGCAGAGAGGACTTGCAAATGTTTCTTCAACCATCAACTTATGGACCTACTCGGTGGCGAGAATAGACGAATGTTTCACCCCAGTGATTGTTATCGATCTTCTGTGCTAGTATTTCGAACGATGAAATATCGAGAAAAACAGAGGAAAGAAAAGTTATACATTATCTTTGTGTAAATATGGTAACCAAAATCGTTTTTCATACTAAATAAAATCCACTGTATCTGAATTGTATAAATATTTGGTTTCTATCTATTGATATCTAACTATATATATATATATATATATATATATATATATATATATTTTTTTTTTTTTTTTTTTAATCATTTCACCCCGAGCAAGGCAGAAACGCCACTGATGTGCAGGGGGGTTACATAAATGTAGAAAGATTAATTAGAAAAGAGTGAGGAGTACAAGCTAGTTAGAAAGGAACAATAGAAAGCTGAGAAAGCAGGTGCAATGACAGGTACATGGGCGGAGAGAAAGGGAAGGTTATACAGGGGAGGGGAGAGAGCTAGAGGCCAGTGGTTAGTAGGTGAGTATTAACTTTGCTTTTAAATTTCTGGAGGTCGTAGTCGTCAGGAAAGCAAGAATACGGGAGTGAGTTCCACAGGCGGGAAGTGCGAGAGAGGAAGCTGCAGGAGTAGAATTGTCGTCTGCGTTTGGCTAACCTGACTGTGAATGGGTGGGACCCAGTTGCCAGTCTGGTTGAACGGGTAAACACCATATATATATATATATATATATAAACTTATTTATAAATGGAACTTTGTCTCTGTGTGTGTATGTGTGTGTGTGTCTGTGTGTGTGTCCGTTACCTATAAAATCCGAAACGGCTGAACCGATTTTCTTGAAAATTTACACAGTTGTTCTATAAGCATCTGCGAGTCTTCTTAGCTAGGTTTTGTGTCGAGGTACCCCCAATAAATATCGAAAATCGAAAAAATCAGGTTATAGAAGGAGTGGTCCGATTTTAATCAAATTTCATACACTCATAGACAAAGACATAAGAAACGATATTCAGAAGTTTCAAGGTTGCAGTTCTTACAATAGTGCAGAAAATCGATAATATATATATATATATATAAAAGCAAGATATTTGTGTGTGTGTCTGTTTATCTGTCTGTCTGTCCTTTATACAAATCCACAATTTTTATCCGATTCTCACCAAACTTCACACAAATATTCTTTAGGCTGACTCTGAGCTCCAGGACCATGGATTAGTTTTAAAGCTTTAATTACACCCGAGCAACGCCAAGCTATAATGCTAGTATATATATATATATATATATATATATATATATATATATATATAAGACTATTAATATATATTTATCTATCTCAATCTGTTCGTATCTATCTCTCTATCTATTCATGTTAATCTACCTCTTTGTCTCTGTCTCTCTGTCTCTGCCTCTCTCTCTATATATATATATTCACATTATCTATCTAGCTATCAGTCTGTCTATCTAAGTCTATTCAAATTTATCTATCTATTTATCTGTCTATCTATATATTTCGATTTGTTCAGATCTATCTAACCTCTAGATGAATAGCAAGAGCACCAGACGTCTATTGAACAGGTGAAGAGGCCCATCCCTTGTTCCCTGTTTAGGCTGTTTTCCGGCTTTCTCTTTTCCATTCTTTTTACCTTTACGTAGCCCCCTGCGCATCAGTGGCGTTATCGCCTTGCTTGGGGTGATGTGATTAAAAAAAAAATCGGGCCGGTCGAAATGCCTTCACGGCATTACTGAATATACGATGCGTAGATGCTAGAGTAGCTACTGTTTTTTTAAAGTCTACCATTCTTCCAGAATGCTCAATCAAGGTGTGAGAGTGTAGAATAGTCATCCGTAGACAGATCTGTTTCACTGTATCACAGCTCATCAGTACGGTTAGACATCCGATTGCTTTTAACCCAGGGTTGAATATATATCAGAAAAAAATTGCGAGAAGCCGTGAACGTTTTTTTAAAGCGTAGATTTATTATTATTATTATTATTATTATTATTATTATTATTATTATTATGTCATTTTTCATCATATTTCGATTTCTGCTTTGGTCTCACTACCAACCAAGTCTGCGGGGAGACCTAAGGCAGGTAGTGGCTCCATTTCATGTTTTTCTATCGTCCCTATCATCCCCAGCATTACATAGATAAAGTTTTCCTTAGTGTGTGGGCTGTACTTAATAAGACAATTTTTTTGTATATCTCTTAAGCTGGGGTTTCCAGGGATTCTTTCAATGTGTTGTTTTGTTCCATTTTTTATCATTCCAAGTGCACCTACTATCACTGGCACAACTCTTGTTTTCAATTTCCACATTTTTTCTATTTCAATTTCCAGGTTTTTATATTTTGACAGTTTTTCTAATTCCTTGATTGGTATGTTACAATCCGCTGGACAAGCCATATCAATTAATAGACAAGTTTTCTCCTTCTGGTTTTTAACAATAATGTCTGGCCTGTTTGCTTCAATTTTTCTGTCTGTGTAGATGGTGTAATCCCATAGAATGGTTACATCTTCTATTTCTGTAACCGGTGCTGGGTGATGTTCATACCAGTGTTTGTTTACAGCTTTTCCATAATGTTTGCACATTGCCCAATGTAAATATTGCCCAACTCTATCGTGGCGATTTTTGTATTCATTTGGGGCAAGCACAGAACAGCCTGAGATTAGGTAGTCTATTGTTTCTTGGTGTTTATCACAAAACCTGCATTTTGGATCCATATTATTATGCATAATATTTGCCTGAAAGTTTCTAGTGAAAAGACTTTGGTCTTGTGCTGCAAGAATAAAGCCTTCAGTTTCAGACTTTAATCCAGATGCACGTAACCATCGATGAGTATTAACTTTATCAACATTGGATTTATTGGCACGTTCTGGATATTGGCCATGCAGAGGTTTGTCTTGCCAGCGCTGTTTCATCTGTTCAAGAGCTTTATCTTTGGCTTTCATTTTCATATTTTTTGCCGCAATAGTTGGTTCTTGGCTTCTGTTTTGCTTTTCTACAGAATCTACTAACTGTAAATCTTGTTTGTATTTACTGCCTTCTTTTATAATTGAATATTTTTTCTTTCTTTCTTCATGTTGCCTTACTAATTGTATCATCCAATCCTTTGTTGTTTCTATGTATGTTAGTAAACCAATAGTTGTTGTATGACAATTCCAGTTGAATAAGACCTCTTCCACCTTCTTTACGGTCTACATCAGCCTTTGGATGATGTAGATCGACGGTCTACATCAGCCTTTGGATGATGCATCTTATGCTTAGAAAGAAGCTTTCTTGTTTTAAAATCCATTCGCCTGATGTCGTTTAGAGTCCAGTTTAAGAAAATTCAATTCAGTTTTTAATATCATTCGTAGCCTTCTATAGTACTCTTTACGCACTATTTCTTTCATTTTTTTATGGTGAATGTTTTCACTCTCAATTACACCTAGGTATTTATAAGCTTCTTCTGGTTTCAATTCTTTTATTGTTACAGCAGGGTCTAGGCTAATTGAGGATGTTTCTTGTATTGATCCACGTAAAACTGTAGCTTTAGCACATTTATTCAAATTGAATTTCATTCCAATGTCTTCGCTGAAGCATTTTACAGTTTGCAGAAGACCTTCCAGCTCATTATCATTCTTAGCATATAACTTTAAGTCATCCATGTAAAATAGATGACTTATTTTCTTTTGGCCTATTTTATAACCACATTCTGTCTTATTAAGTTGACTGGTTAGTGCTATTAATGATATGCAGAATAGTAATGGAGACAAAGAATCACCTTGAAACATACCTCTTCTGATGTTTATTTCATCAGACTTATAGGTTCCATTTATATGATTGAGGTAAAGGGTTGTTTTCCATATAGACATGCACTGTTTGATGAAATTGATGATGACGGGTGATATCTTGTATATATTTAAAGTTTTTAAAATCCAGGAATGTGGCACACTATCGAATGCCTTACGATAATCTATCCAGGCAGTACTAAGATTTTTCTGTGTACTGTAGCAGTTTTCCAGGATCATCAGTTAATAAGCAATTGGTCTTTACATCCATAACAGCCACGTTTGCACCCTTTTTGTTCAAGCGGTATCATGTCATTTCTTTCTAAGAATAAATATGTCTGTTTTGTTAAAATAGATGTTAATAGTTTATATGTGTTTGTGTCACCATTCTTAGGTAAAAGAAATGGTCATCCATGCAGGAATTTTAGTGGGATCGTCAACCATTTCTTGAAGTTCTTTGGCTAGTTTTTTATGTGCTGTATTTAAATAATATAGCCAAAAGTTAGGAATTTTATCTATACCTGGGAATTTCCAATTGTGTGCTTTTTTTAGTGCAAATTTAACATCCTCTTCTGTAATTCCAGCCCATGTCTGTTCTGGTTTATTTTTCATTCGTTCTATCTCTTGTGCAATCCAATCTACTTCCTTGCTATGTTCTTTAGGGCAAGCCCATATCTTTTCCCAGAACTGTGTAACTTCTTCCATTCTGGGCAGGACTGTCACTTCAATTCTTTTTTTACCTATTTCCCTGTAAAATCTCTTTGTATCGGTTTGAAAAATCTTGTTTTGTCTGTAAAATTTTGCTCTTTTCTCATAGCGTCTTATTTATTGAGCCTTCAGTTGTATTTTTTGCTTTATTTTTTCTTTATTATTATTATTATTATTATTATTATTATTATTTTATTTTTTGCATAATATAACTGTCCATAATGGTATTTGTGTTGCTACACGTATTTCGAGTCCAAAATTGACTCTCTTCGGAATAAATTTGTGACTTTACATATTGAGACAAACAGATATGAGTGTAAAGTTTATTCGCCTGAAGAGAGTCATCTTTGGACTCGAAACCATTGTAAGGACACTAATACCATTATGGACACTTAATGTATTATACAAAAAAAGTAATATTAATAATAATAACAATAATTTTACGCTTTAAACAAAACGTTCACTGCGTCTCGCAATTTTTTCTTCTATACCAATTTCTCTCGTTGGAACAGCCCCCATTTCTGTTTATATATATATATATATATACTAGCAGTATAGGCAGGCGTTGCTCGGGTGTAATGAAAGCTTTAAAACTAATCCATGGTCCTGGAGCTCAGACTCTTTGGACGTTGGCACGAAAGAATAAAAAGCAATAGCTGTTTCCAGTTAAAGCGAAAACGTAGACTGAAAGAAAAATGAATGGATGTAAGTCAAATTTTGATTTCCTGGTATCGATATCAAATAAGTTTTCCGTCGTAAACTGAATTTTGAAGGCTAAATAAGTCCTCTGAGTAAATGCTATCATGGCTGAGACTAAGAACGACAATTATACCTACTTAGAGCCAAACCCGAAGCAAAAACTAAAATAAAAGGGCTGAAAAAAATGCAGACATACAGGCAGATAAACAGACGCACACACAAACATCTTGCCTTATATATATATATATATATATATATATATATATATATATATATATATATATATTATCAATTTTCTGCACTTTTATAAGAACTGCAACCTTGAAACTTCTGAATATCGTTTCTTATGTCTTTGTCTATGAGTGTATGAAATTTGATTAAAATCGGACCACTCCTTCTATAACCCGATTTTTTCGATTCTCAATTTTCGATATTTATCGGCGGTACCTCGACACAAAACCTAGCTAAGAACACTCGCAAATGCTTATAGTAGAAAATCGGTTCAGCCGTTTCGGAGTCTATAGGTAACGGACACACACACACACAGACAATGCTCCATTTATAAATAAGTTTAGCTATATATATACTGAACTCAAACTCTAACATACAATCCATTGCTAAGGATGCAGTAAAACAGTCGGCACTCTGTACCGCTGCAGTAAATACCTGACTCCTTCTACTATCCTCCCCTTTACAAGACCCAATTCATACCAAAATATACTCTTGCCATATTTGGGTAGGAGTTTCCCAGACTTTACCTTCCACCCTCCAAACTCTCCACCACAGTCGGAAGGTGGCAAGCCTCAAACTGTTCTATCGCTACTTCCGCTGAAAGTATGCAGACGAACTATATATTCCCTGGTCCCGCCAATTCAAACCATAACAAGAACACGCCATGCCACTTCCATAAACGCAAATCAACCACATTTCCCCCGGATCCCATCGGTGAAGTTCCAGCCTAACAGCTTCTTCCCGCGAACTAATGCGCTGTGCAACCGGCTCCCAAGAGTATTTTTCATCAATCACTACAATTTTAATCAGTTCAAGGCTAAGATTAGCCACTATCTTTCACTCTTGCCAGAACAAATTGCCTTCTGATAGAACCCTCTATCTCGAAAAACCCCGAGCCTTCTAACCTTACTAGAAAAATAAAAAGCTTACAGCAACTATCATCTATCTAGTTAATGACCAGGCTCGATGTTGCTTAACTTCTGCGATCGTACTAGAAGCGGTATTTCAACCTGATATGGCCGTAAGCCAGAAGTAATCGAAATGAGAGAACATGGTTAAAGTTAATGGAGAAAAAGAAAAGCCGAAGAAGAATTTAATTTAAACAAACCCCAAAGAAAAATAAACAGAAGTAAATAAAAGCAGTCATAAATTAATGGAAACAAAAAAAAAAAAACGATTTGATGAATCATGAGAAATTATAACAAAAATATAAATTCCAACAACAACAAAAAAAATTAAAAGCCATACGGCGGTAAAGCAGACAATATAAAGGAGAAAAAACTAGGAAGAACGAACAAATATGTCAAAATTATAACATAACATAGATCGGCTGATTTACTGTTTACCTGAAGCAATAAACGCTAATATGAGAACTCTGGCAAAAATCCAATTTACAGGAACCGTAGAATCGTGTATTCGATATTATACCTCGCATTAAATCTAAAAGCCACAGAAGGCGATCGAAGTGCCCTCTCTAGCAAAGCTTTTCCTTTAGACAAACAGAGACACATACATCAAAGAGTCGGTGAGATTCAGCGAGGCATGTTTGCTATTAGTCAAGATGGTGCTGCGATCGATACAGGCCAAAACAAACCGCGGAGCGGAAAACGGTGTTTTTCAAAGGAAGCAGTCTGCAGCGTGAACGGAACCAATATGGCTCGCTAAATAAATCATAGTCATTTAATCCCAGATGCAGTGATCAACTACAGCTGGAAAGGAAAGAAAAAGAATAAAAATAAAAAAAACAAAACAGGGCAAAATTTTTGCGTGCGACATTCTTGGCTGTATTATTTCTTCTCGTCTGCTATCTTCCATTTCCCCACCCCCTATTCTTTTTAACAGGTCCATCAAAATTTCTTTCTTTTTTTCGACTAAAACACTATTTTCTTTTCTTTTGATCAACCGGAATTAGAAAATAAATTGTTTTTATTTACTTATTTATTTATTTTGAATAACACAATCTTTCGGTTTGCAAAGGTTACAAAACTGTTTTGTTCAAATTATTTCGAGTAATGCATCACTCCTGCACATGGCGTCCTATTACAAATATATTACACTGTTCTTGTTTTCCATCTACTGATCGCTGTTCGTCCAAACTTTTCTGACTTTTTTTTTTTTTAATCATATCACCGGTAACGCCACTGATGTACAGGGGGCTACGTAAGAGTGAAAAGATTGGAAAAAAGAAAAACCGGGAACCACATCCTAAACAGGAAACAAGGGATGAGCCTCTACACCTGTTCAATAGACGTGGGTGGCGTGTGAACCGGGCGATAGTTCAGTCTATCTACTCCAATTGAAAAAAAAAGAAAAAAGAAAAGAGTGAAAAGTTTCGAAAAGAGAAAGCCGGAAACCACATCCTAAACAGGGAACAAGGGATGAGCCTCTACACCTGTTCAATAGACGTGGGTGGAGTGTGAACCGGGCGATAGTTTAGTATATCTACTCCAATTGAAAAAAAAAAAGAAAAGTGAAAAGATTGGAAAAGAGAAAGCCGGAAACCACATTCTAAACAGGGAACAAGGGATGAGCCTCTTCACCTGTTCAATAGACGTGGGTGGAGTGTGAACCGGGCGATAGTTTAGTCTATCTACTCCATTTGAAAAAAAGAAAAAAGAAAAGAGTGAAAAGTTTCGAAAAGAGAAAGCAGGGAAACCACATCCTAAACAGGGAACAAGGGATGAGCCTCTACACCTGTTCAATAGACGTGGGTGGAGTGTGAACCGGGCGATAGTTTAGTCTATCTACTCCAATTGAAAAAAAGAAAAAAGAAAAGAGTGAAAAGTTTCGAAAAGAGAAAGCCGGAGACCACATCCTAAACAGGGAACAAGGGATGAGCCTCTATGTTTAAAACCACTTAATGAACCTGGGTTGTATGATTGCGAGAAAAAGGCTTTACAAAAATTATTGGTAGACGTGAGTTACTTAATTCGGTCACAGCTGGGTACAAGCTTATTCAACTGAAATCTATCGTTGTTAGTCTACATTTTATTTTACTTCATATAAAATTACTGGGTTGTTTTATAGGATGGTTGAGAGTTAAATATTGACCAGATCCTATAAAACAGGTTTTAGATAGGATAAAACACTGAAACTGATACCAAAATTAAGTAAATTTATAAATATAAAAAGAACTGGGCTTCATTGATAATAACCTGATGAATACGCTTTAAAGCAGTTGAAACAATGCAACTGATATCAAAATAAATTAAATTTATTTCTCTTTTGTTTATAAATACTTATTGCAAAATAAAATCCTCACATTTGCTTTAATCATATTCGTTAGAGGAAACAATGAGTCAGCTAAAATAAGTTTTTCTTTTTGTCTTCATATATATATATATATATATATATATATATATATATATTTCATTTTTAAACGAGTTATTTCGCTACCTTGGTTTCTACCATGAGTGGTGTCTTCAGGCAATTTTTAATAATAAAAAATCGCCTGAAGACACCACTCATGGTAGAAACCTGGGTAGCGAAATAACTCGTTTAAAAATGGAAAATATTCAAAAGTTCTAGAACATAATTGTATCAAACACTTTTTAATACAAATGTGTAATTGTGTAATGGTCTAACCCTATTAGGACCAAAAACTAAGTATTAAACAATCAATATATATATATATATATATATATATTCTATATTTGGGTAGCGATCTCTCTTTTATGCAGGTTTCATTAAAATGACCGACAAGGTGTGATGGTTAATTTTTTATATAATTTTTCATGTAATCTTATGTTTTTTTTTTACTTTTGAGGGCATAAATTATATACAAATTGTCTAAAAGTTTTGTTTATCTGAGCGTTTTCGGCTATACTTTAGCTATTTTCGATCGAGGATTAATGTTAATTTACGTGTACCAGAATGTATGCGGCGTTATGTATAATGTGGAGTAGTGATATCTGTTATATACCGAACACGGTCAGCATGTTGTTAGCGTGTTCGTCGTTGATGTTACTGAGTGTTGGGTTTTTCGTTTTAATTAATAAGGCCTCCATTATTTTTAGTTTTTTTTTTTCGTTTTGGCAGGTGAATGATGCTATGATATTTGTGTTGTCAACAAGTATGTTCCGAATAGGGTTTGGTAGGGTCTCCATGTGTGTTTGAATGAGATCGAACTGAGCTTCGTTCAGGGAGATGTAGCGTGAGGCTTCGAAACAGTTTCGTAGTTGCATGGCCAGTATAATTATTTACGAAATTAGGATCAAGAACGTAGTTCTTCAAAGGACATGGGAATTCGTTACACGTAGCACGTGACATTTCATCTTCGAAAATAAATTTCAGCTACCGCTTTCAGAACCTGAGCATAAATGTCTTATTTTTATATTTTCGTGGGGGCTGCCTATTATCTATCTATCTATCTATCTATCTATCTATCTATCTATCTATCTATCTATCTATCTATCTATCTATCTATCATAGTATGTTCTTTATCTATCTATCTATCTATCTATCTATGACAATTCATCTATCTATCTATGACAGTTCATATCTATCTATCTATCTATCTATCTATCTATCTATCTATGACAGTTCATCTATCTATCTATCTATGACAGTTCATATCTATCTATCTATCTATCTATCTATCTATCTATCTATCTATCCCGGTCTGTTCATTATCTATCTATATGTGTGTGGGGGAGGGGTATGGATGTGGGGGGGGGGTATGGATTTAGCTTGCTAAAGTCCATCAGAGGACGACACACGTTGGTAAATAAAAAATTTAGATTTTCTCTTTATTCATATAGTCTTTTTTCAGATGTATATATATATATATATATATATATATATATAACCTTGTTGCAGATGTATTTTTATTCATATCTTAATTAACACACACACACATACACACACACATCTATATATATGTGTGTGTGTGTTAATTAAGATATGACTAAAAAATATATACCAAGGAAAATAATATCTTCACAAACGGAAATAAAAATGAAAGATTCGTTGGATAAATCTTGAATTGGTTCATGTAATTCTTAGTACAATTGGGTCCTGGGTATGACGGCAAACTGCATCCAGCAGCAAGGACTCTAATGGGAAGGTTGTGAGGCGCAGAGAACCATCTCTTAACTGTTGTTCCCAGGTCCATCCTGACCCGAAGTGGTAGCACCTGTTAAAGTCCCAGCTATGGGCAAATAGTTAACCCCAAATTGAGTTCAAAACACAATGGAATTATAAAAACAGACTTTTATAGAAAAATATACATTTTTGGAGGAAAAATATTATTACCAGCAATACATTTTTAATGCAAAACTAGAAGACATGTTCAGTTTTCTAAAATAAAATAAAATAAAAATTTTCATCAAAATCTGACTAAATCAACCTTCTTACTATAACCGAACTTTTAAAACAAAGTCTTAAAATCCTACCTTTTTGGCATTGAATAACCCACACAGGTGTTGATTTGCCGTTAAACAAAACTCAAACTCAAACTCTTAGTACAACAAAAGTTAACCCTTCCCGCATCAAGCTGTATAATGACACTTTATTTTAATCATTTCACCCCAAGCAAGGCATTTTACTGCCACTGTTGCGCAGGGGGTTACATATGGGAAAGTGATGAGAAAGAATGGTTAGTTATAGGAAATGTCAGGAGGGGGTAATAGACAGATGAGAATGCCGAGAATGGGGGTGAAGTGGATGGAGAAAAGAGCTTGAGAAAATGGATTCGATTTAGTGAGATAAAAGATGTCTATTGATTTTACATTTAAATTTCTGGAGATTGTAGTTGTTGGGGAAGCAAATATATGGAAAGGAATTCCACAGACGGGAAGTGCGAGAAAAGAAGCTGTTAGAGTAGAAATTGCGGTTAACATTTATCGGTTTCACTGTAAAATGGCGGAATCTAGTAGCTCGTGTAAATTTATACATAGGGGGCACCAGTGAGCTAAGTTCATTGGAGCAGAAGCCGTGAACGTATTTGTAGAAAAGGCAGATTTTAAACCATATTACGCCGGTGAGGGAGCGATTGCAGCCGAGCTGCCAAGTCGGTATCTATCACATTGCAGATTCTCTGTTGGATTTTGTCAAGAACTCCGAGGTGAATAGCAGGGGCATATTTGTGAAAATTCTGAAGCTGGGTTCAATCTTTTTAGACTCAGAAGATCTGTTGTCAGCCGACGTGAAGACTAGTGGCAGTTGATACGGGGATTCACCGTTGAGTTCCCAAAGATGTCTGATTGTATGCATAGATGAATAAAGCCGGCGTGAGAGCAGGTGGTTCTGTGGAATCGGTTATTCCTCAATTCTCGTATTAATCTCTATAGGAATCTTGTTTCCTTAATTCTGCATTCCTTAATAAACTTTTCAAATTCTCCTCATGCCTTCTGATCATTCAACCTCAGCCCACTTCCTGGGACAGTCACGACTATCTTTGGGACGAATTCAATTTTTAAATCACGTGTGAAAGGTCAGATTTCTATTCTAGTTATTAATTTTAATCTTTTAAATTCCGCGAGGAAGAGATAAATTATAAACACCACTCGCTTGTTTTCATGACCTCGACTCTCGGAAAAGTGGCTTGTGGTTATACCGACCGAGCAAAAGCGAGACGGGATGTTGGCTCTATGCCGACCAGAAACATTCGAACAAAACTCGTCGTCGCGCATCCGAGTTTGCGCAGATGTTCCGGTTAAAAAATAAAAATTAACCAAATATCAAATTTCCATTTCGCGAGCCTACGCGAATTTTATTTACCAGCCAATGGGAAGCCCGGAATCAAATACAAGCGTGAAATTCAAAACGAGCGTCTGATCCAAAAAGCAGATATAAAAAGCCGAGACAAAAAGCAGACAGACAGACAAACGAGAAAACGAGAGGAAAAGAGTGTAATTAATATCCCCTTGACTTAAGTCGAGCGGCTACTATGCTGAACTCTTTCCTTCTCCCTGTCTCATAAGTACTTACTGACCTCTACAAAGACATTCCTCAAAAGTACTTACTGACTCACTGACCTAAGAAGCGGCAACTTCAAAATGAACATCCCCTTATCTACAAGACGCTTCCACACTCCTCAGCCTTTTATCTTTTTCAGCATTATTATTTTCCATGAACAATCTAACCTTCGTTGGACTTATATTCAAGTATTATTTTAATTGTAAGAACATTAATTGAAATGTGTATATATAAATGTTATTTTATACTCAAATTGCCTTTCTTGATTTTATAATCATTTTATGAATTATAGTGGGCTATCTTCCACAAGGCCAAATTCCGTTAACCTGCAACAGTATACAATTACCCTTCACTATAGCGGAATCCTACTACTAATCCTAAGCCATACTTATCTCTTTCTTTGTAAACGATATTTGTTTCTCAAATTCTCAAGGAAGATGATTTTTCGATTGTTTCATTGTATTCAGGATTCTTGATAGATAATAAAGAACAAACAGTCAGTGAAGTGCCATACGTGAAACACGCTTGGGCGATCATGTCTCGAAAGAGATATGACTGACTGGGCAGAAGATTATCCCGCAGTATGTGGCCATTGCTTTCTGCGTTAGACTGGTTGCCAGCCAAGGCTATAGAACCCAATCTGTCCTGTTATTTAACCCATCACTGGAGGGAAGAGACGGAATAATACCTTTCCCAAGGGTATTTGCGCGTAAATGAATGCGATGAATTCAATTGGAATTTGAACTCGGCTCCCCGATTTCTCCTTCCGAGCTGATATCCACTGTACCACAACGCACATCCGTGGGTATATAGTACCCAGCGCAAATGACGCCATTTTAATTACAATTTAATTACAATTTTCAGTACCTGATTTTCTTATCTAAATAATATGTTTTCAGTTCCTATTAATATTAACTCAAAGTACAAAGTTTGAAGTGCCTGCATGTAAAATATTTAAAATAAAAATTTATATTTAATAAATATTTTTTTTTATATTTTCAAATTCGAGTATGGTATACCCATGGTTAGTAGTGGTGTAACTTTAATCGGTGGTTAATGTTCAAGGGTTAAAACACCTTGCAGGTGTGTAAATCATTGTATTTGCTAATTATGGTGTCACCAATTTATTTTACAGTGAGATTCACTTTTTCATTTTCCGGAAGCATCTCTACATTAAAATAACCCCGCAACAGTCGAGCAACTGGAAAATCAACAAGCCCACAATCGGCTACCCTGGTCGGGTGTCCTCTACAACTGATATACCCATGGTTAGTAGTAGTGTAACTTTATATTAATGGTTGGTGTTCCAGGGTTAATTGTTCAGTGAAAATCAGGAGAATACCTATAGAAAGGTGAAATTGAAAATTGTCTTTCATGAAATCTTCTGTGGGTCGATTAGTAAAGACACGCCTTATCTTAAGACGGCATTTCTCCGCTGTGGGAGTTTGCAGGTCCGATACCTGCCGGAAAAAATATTTTCCAAACAATTAAGGCGAGCGGAAATTATAATGTACAGTTTTACTATATATATATATATATATATATATATATATATATATATATATATATATCGAAATGGTCATTCAACATCATTGAATTAATCCTTTTTTAATTTATATTTACCCTGTAATATTTTATTACATGGAGCTCTCTTCCTGTATCATTTTTTAATATTAAAATAAAATTTTATTAATTAGGATCGGGTTTTTGGAATTTACCTTCCTGCTTTTTTCACTTTGATTAAAGTATCTGAATTAATATATATATATATGTGTGTGTGTGTGTGTGTGTGTGTGTGTGTGTGTGTGTGTGTGTGTGTGTGTGTGAAAATAAAAACAGACTTTCCACTCAAATACGAGTATCCATCAAAAAATAAAAATGTTAAACAAATAAAAAAATTCAAATATGTCAGCTAATGCTAGATTCGTAGATTTCCGTTAATTCATATTTAATAATTTTTTTTATATATTTTCAAAATCGGGTATGGTATACCCATGGTGAGTAGTGGTGTAACATTAATTGATGGTTAATGTTCAAGGGTTAAAACAACTAGAAGGTGTGTAAATCATTGTATTTGCTAATTATGGTGTCACCAATTTATTTTACAGTGAGATTCACTTTTTCATTTTCCGGAAGCATCTCTACATTAAAATAACCCCGCAACAGTCGAGCAACTGGAAAATCAACAAGCCCACAATCGGCTACTCTGGTCGGGTGTCCTTTACAATTGATATATATATATTTTTTTTTAATCATATCACCCCGAGCAAAGCGGTAACGCCACTGATGTGCCGGGGGCTACGTAAGAGTGGAAAGATTGGAAAAGAGAAAACCGGAAACCACATCCTAAACAGGGAACAAGGGATGAGCCTCTTCACCTGTTCAATAGACGTGGGTGGAGTGGGAACCGGGCGATAGTTTAGTCTATCTGCTCCAATCGAAAAAAAAAGAGGAAAAGAATGAAAAAGAGTAAAAGATTGGAAAAGAGAAAGCCGGAAACCACATCCTAAACAGGAACCAAGGGATGAGCCTCTTCACCCGTTCAATAGACGTGGGTGGAGTGGGAACCGGGCGATAGTTTAGTCTATCTGCTCCAATCGAAAAAAAAGAGGAAAAGAATGGAAAAGAGTAAAAGGTTGGAAGAGAGAAAGCCGGAAACCACATCCTAAACAGGGAACAAGGGATGAGCCTCTTCACCCGTTCAATAGACGTGGGTGGAGTGTGAACCCATGGATAGTAGTGGTGTAACTTTAATGGATGGTTAATGTTCCAGAGTTGACATTAACCACTTCATACATCAGTGTCACATCGTGTCACAATAAACATGTCGTCCTTTAAGAACTGCCTTATTTCAAATCCTTACTCGTATATAATTCTATTTACTTTGTCCGGTCAGGACGTAAGCGATCATGGCTCTTCACAATTTCTGAACGAAATGTGCTGCTCTGAACACCGCTATCGAAGCTACAAATGATTTTGTTTATTTTGGGAGCATTAAAAAAATTTAAAAGAATATATATGAAAGATTCCGAAGACGACAAAAATTGTCTGTGGAGTATAATGGTTGATTTGTAGCGTTAAAATGCCTATTGTTCTTTTACTGGCAAAGAAAGTCGCAAAAGTGAAGAAAAGGTGAGTCGTGTTGAGTGTGTTTCAAAAAAGAACTGAAGTGCGACTGGAATAATGGAGAAAAATGTCAGGAATAAGAATGAAAGAATGGAATCGTTTGATTATTGTTGCAATCGAAGACATAATGGAATAGTGAGATAAATATTTTAGAAAAAGTTGACATTAAGAGTGGTGGGGGCGGTGGAATTATTGTAAAGGAATTATGAAAACAGGAAATGATGAGAAGGAAGAAGAAGAAGAAGAAGAAGAAGAAGAAGAAGAAAAAAGAGTGAAAAAGATGAAAATGAAATAAAAATTGGAAAGAAAAGAAACCAATAATAAAAAGAAAAAAAATCAAACAGAAAAAGAAATTAGAAGAAAATAAAAAAGGAGAAATAAAAAGAATGAGTTTAAGTTTAAATTTGAGTTTTGTTTAACGGCATATCAACACCTCTATGGGTCATTTAATGCCAAAAAGGTTGGGTTTTAAGGTATTTTTTTAATGATCGGTTATAGAACGTCAGTGATTTTTGTACGACAAATGATCACTGATTGCTCTTTTAGGAAGACCGGGATCGAGCTTGAGTTTTGTTTAACGGCATATCAACACCTCTATGGGTCATTTAATGCCAAAAAGGTTGGGTTTTAAGGTATTTTTTTAATGATCGGTTATAGAACGTCAGTGATTTTTGTACGACAAATGATCACTGATTGCTCTTTTAGGAAGACCGGGATCGAGCTTGAGTTTTGTTTAACGGCATATCAACACCTCTGTGGGTTATTTAATGGCAAAAAAGGTAGGGATTTAAGATATTTTTTTAATTTAGTGAGAAGGTTGATCTAGTAAGATTTGAGTGAAAATTTGTTTTTATTCCTTTTTATTTTAGAAAACTGAAAATGTCTTCTAGTTTTGTATTCAAAAATATTTTGCTGAGAATATTTTTTTCCTTCAAAAATGTGTTATGGTAATCATTTTTCCTTCAAAAATGTATATTTTTCTATAAAGTCTAGTTTTATATATATATTTCTATAAATTTGTATTTTTATACTTTCATAGTGTTTTGATCCCAGTTTGCGGGGTTAACTATTTGTCCATAGCTGGGACCCTAACAGGTGCTACCACTCCGGGTCAGGGTGGACCTGGGAACAACAGCAATTAAGAGGTGGTTTCATGCTCCTCACAACCTCCCAATCAGCAGCCTTGCTGCCGGATGCAGTTTACCGTCATGCCGAGGACCGAAAAAGAAAGAGAAGACAAATATCAAAAAGAAGAAGACAAACAAAACAACAAAGAAAGAGAGAAAAAGATGAAAAGGAAGTTAAAAAAAGAAAAAGAAAAGAAGAAATTAGTTAAAAATAGAGAAAATCTGAAAAGATGATGATGATGATGATTGTTAAAAACCAGAAAGAGAAAACTTGTCTATTAATTGATATGGCTTGTCCAGCGGATTGTAACATAGCAACCAAGGAATTCGAAAAACTGTCAAAATATAAAGACCTGGAAATTGAAATAGAAAAAATGTGGAAATTAAAAACAAGAGTTGTGCCAGTGATAGTAGGTGCACTTGGAATGATAAAAAAAAATGTAACATAACAACACATTGAAAGAATCCCTGGAAACCCCAGCTGAAGAGATATACAAAAAATTGTCTTATTAAGTCCAGCCCACACACTAAGGAGAACTTTGTCTATGTAACGCTCGGGATGATGGGGAAGATAGAAAAAACATGAAATGGAGCCATAACAACACGCCACGACCTGCCTTGGGGTCTTCACGCAGACTTGGTTGGTAGTGCGACCATAGCAGGAATCGAAATATGATGAAAAATGACATAATAATAATAATAATAATAATAATAATAATAATAATAATAATAATTGTTAAAAACCAGAAAGAAAAAACTTGCCTTGATATGGCTTGTCCAGCGGACATAGCAACCAACGAATTCGAAAATCTGTCAAAATATAAAGACCTGGAAATTGAAATAGAAAAAATGTGGAAATTGAAAACAAGAGTTGTGCCAGTGATAGTAGGTGCACTTGGAATGATAAAAAATGGAACAAAACAACACATTGAAAGAATTCCTGGAAACCCCAGCCTAAGAGATATACGAAAAATTGACTTGTTAAGTACCGCCCACACACTAAGGAGAACTTTGTCTATGTAACGCTAGGGATGGTGGGGGAGATAGAAAAAACATGAAATGGGGCCATAACAACACGCCACGACCTGCCTTCGGTCTTCCCGCAGACTTGATAGGTAGTGCGACCATAGCAGAAATCGAAATATGATGAAAAATGACAACATAATAATAATAATAATTCGGAAAAGACAAAAAGAAAGAAAAAAAAGAGATGTATGATATGGGGTCAGTCTTATGAATATCCGAGGAAGGTGAAAAAATGAAACTGACACGGTTTGCATTTTGTTGCTTTTAACATTTTCCATACCAAAGAAAATATGATTTTTGAAAATAAATCCAATTATACAATCAAGTTTTCAAAAGAATGCATTTAATTTCTATGAAGCGAAGACTACAAAGAAAATAGCAATGGCTTACAAACTGTCGTTTGGTTTCCAAAACAACTGATAGTTTTTCTCTTTGTTTTTCATTTATAAATACTTAGTGCTAAATAAAAACCTTACATTTGCCTTGATAACGTCCATCAGACGACAAAACACATAGGCTAAAATGAATGTCAATATTCATATATATTTGACTGTTGATAGAAATAATTTTTCCTGCTTATTTTTACTTACAAAATTCATAAGTTTTTATATTTATTTTAAATACAAAATTTAAAAAAAACTATCCACGTGTAAAATATGAACTGCCCTGCCATTTCGACAAACCAATATATATGACAAAATTCAAATTATATAAGTCAGTCTTAACTCAGCAGCTGAAGATTCAGTCAGTTAAGTGGCATACGTGTTACACGCTTTGGGCGATCATGTCTCGAAAGAGACTTGACTGACTGGGCAGAAGATTATCCCGCAGTAGGTTGCCATTGCTTTCTGCGGTAGACTGGTTGCCGACCAAAGCTATAGAACCCAATCTGTCCTGTTATTTAACCCATAACTGGAAGGAAGAGACGGATAATTAATATCTTTCCCAAGGGTATTTGCGCGTAAGTGAATGCAATGAATTCAGCTGGAATTTGAACTTGGCTCACCGATTTCTCGTTCCAAGCCGATATCCAATGCACCACAACGCACATCCAAAGGAAAGTGCCAACTGAAGATTACGTTGTGTATAAAACTCCGATGCGTGCAAACTGTGAAAATATATATATATATATATATATATATATATATATATATATATATATATATATATGACGGAAATTAACTAAGATTAACGAAACTGATTATAAATAACCGACAATTTGAAATGATTTGTTTAAACATTATTTTTGATCGATACTCGTATTTTTTTTTAATCATATCACCCCGAGCAAGGGGGTAATGCCACTGTAGCGCAGGGGGCTACGTAAGAATGAAAAGATTGGAAAAGAGAAAGCCGGAAACCACATCCTAAACAGGGAACAAGGGATGAGCCTCTACACCTGTTCAATAGACGTGGGTGGAGTGTGAACCGGGCGATAGTTTAGTCTATCTACTCCAATTGTTTAGTCTATCTACTCCAATTAACTAGATATTCTGTTTATTATCAAACAGTATTATATATTTATCTCACATTTTCGTAACAAAAATTTATCGTAAATAATCAAGTCGGTAGAAATAAATATACAATACTGTTTCATTATAAAACAGAATATCTACTTAAATCACGATTGGGGAAAGAGAGACAGATATTTTTGGCCTGGCTATATGGCCGGGAAGACCCACATTAAAAAGACCTTGTGTCACATATCGCCTTAGGTGGGAACGTGGGTAAATACCGTCGCAGTGGGCATTTGCCTCTGCTACTATGTCACTGTCAGCGATCTCTGCCTTCGGGTGGAGAGCGCTCTCTGCCTTCTGCACTAACCCAGTCGTGGTTCCGCCGAAGAGTAGAATCACGACTGGGGAAAGATAGACAGATATTTTTGGCCTGGCTATATGGCCCGGAAGACCCACATTAAAAAGACCTTGTGTCACATTTCGCCTTTAGTGGGAAGGTGACTAAATACTGTTGCAGTTGACAGTGGAGAGTAAGCGTAGAGATCCGTTTAAGTTATCGGAGAGTTCCGAGCGAGAGATACCGAAGTTACCCAAAGACCAGACTAGCTCTGAGCTCCACTCAGCTAGAATATTATACACGGATATATTATTTCCAACGACTTCACTTCAAGACTTGTATATATTTATTTTCTTATGAATAGTATTCCTGGTTTTACTAACCTGCGTTCAAGTTTGTATATTACTTTCAATAAAACCTACTTTTCTGTCTCCGTATCTGTTTCTGTTGTTTATTATTTTGTGCGGTACCTCACCTGGAATCCACAACAGTTAATATTAGCCGATATTGACAGTGCTTCACAGATAGGATTGTGGATATTCTGGTGGCTGTTGTAATAATGGTAAGTAAAATACATCTACTCCAACAGTTTTTTTTCTCGCACTTTCTTTCGTTTGCGAAACTCTTTCGCTTAATTGCTCCCCTGATAGCTGAAATATCCAAAAGTCTAAATGCAACGTCAATTCCCATCTTTCCGTTATCCTTTCTTCAACATTCCCGGTAACTTCTTATTTATTTATTTATTTTTCTCTCTTTTTTATTCTTCTCTTTCTCCTTCTTTTCTTTCTTCTTTTTCTTTTCTTTATTCTTCTCTTTCTTATTTGCATCTCTTCCCCCTTCTCATTTTCTTTTTCTCTTTCATCTTTTTCTCTTTTTTTCTCTCTCTTTATTCTTCTCTTTCTAATTCTTAACTTTATTCTTCTTTTCCTTTTTCTTCTCTTTCTTCTTCTCTTTTTCTCTTTCCTCTTCTTCTTCTCTTCTTTTTTCTTTTCTTTTTTCTTTTTTTGTCTTGTCTTTAAACCTCTTCTTTTTTTTCTTCTCTTTTTTTCTTCTTCTTTTCTATTTCTTTTTCTTCTTTATTATTTAGATAGTAAGAACCATTTTTGTATATATCTATTTTCTTACTAATAGTATTCCTGGATTTACTAGCCTACGTTCAAGTTTGTATATTACGTTCAATATAACCTGCTTTTCTATCTCCATATTTGTTTTTGTTGTTCATTATTTTGTGCGGTTCCTCACCCGGAATCCACAACAAATTGGCGACGAAGACCCGAACCCACGTACATCCCGAGTCGCCACAGCAAATTGGCGACGAGGATTCGTACACAAATCGCCACAACATATTGGCGACAAAGACTCGAACCCATGAATACCCCGAGTCGCCACAACAATATCATTAGTTTCCCTTCGGGGAAATTTGCTGTCCATTTATGTTGTTTCAGCTATTGGAGGTTATTCAACAGACGTTGGTTTTTTTACGAGTTAAAAGCTTTGTGTGGTCCATTTTTTAGCACAAGTCTATATGGACTGGATGTGCGTTGTGGTGCAGTGGATATCGGCTCGGAACGAGAAATCGGGGAGCCGAGTTCGAATTCCATTTGAATTCATTGCATTCACTTACGCGCAAATACCCTTGGGAAAGGTATTAATCCCTCTCTTCCTTCCAGTTATGGGTTAAATAACAGGACAGATTGGGTTCTATAGCCTTGGCTGACAACCAGTCTGCCGCAGAAAGAAATGGCAACTTACTGCGGGATAATCTTCTGCCCAGTCAGTCATGTCTCTTTCCAGACATGATCACCCAAGCGTGTTTCACGTATGGCACTTAACTGACTGACCGAATATATGGTCTACGGAGGGATCGTTCTCTTTGAGATACACAGGTAGCATTCACTTGAAAGAAATGGTAATAATTGATTTGTGAAAGCGGTTGTCTATAACTGATACTTTAGAAATGTCTAAACGAGTTGGACACCATGCATGGCATCCATACGAGAGTTTCGATTTGATGAGCCTATTAACGGAGAGGAATATTATGCATATAATACACCTGTTCTTTCTGTAATGCTTGCATTAATTCCTGATCATTGATAAACCCATTCTTTTCGATTTTCAATGCATTCCTATTGTAAAACCATTAGCAACATGAAATATATAATAGCTCTATTCTGTCAATAATGCTTGCGTTCATTCCTGACCACTGACAATCCCTTTCTTTCTGATTTTAATGTATAATAAAATCATTAGCAATACATTTACATTATACATATAATAGCCCTATTCTATCCGTAATGCATGCATTCATTCCTGACCACTGACAATACCTTTCTTCCTGATTTCCAATGCATTCCTATAGTAAAATCATTAGCAATACATTTACATTATACATATAATAGCCCTATTCTATCAGTAATGATTGCATTCATTCCTGACCACTGACAATCCCTTTCTTCCTGATTTTCAATGCATTCCTATAGTAAAATCATTAGCAATGCATTTACATTATACATATAATAGCCCTATTCTATCAGTGATGCTTGCATTCATTCCTGACCACTGACAATCCCTTTCTTCCTGATTTTCAAAGTATTCCTATAGTAAAATTATTAACAATGCATTTACATTATACATATAATAGCCCTATTCTATCAGTAATGCTTGCATTCATTCCTGACCACTGACAATCCCTTTCTTCCTGATTTTCAATGCATTCCTATAGTAAAATCATTAGCAATGCATTTACATTATACATATAATAGCCCTATTCTATCAGTAATGCTTGCATTCATTCCTGACCACTGACAATCCCTTTCTTCCTGATTTTCAATGCATTCCTATAGTAAAATCATTAGCAATGCATTTACATTATACATATAATAGCCCTATTCTATCAGTAATGCTTGCATTCATTCCTGACCACTGACAATCCCTTTCTTCCTGATTTTCAATGCATTCCTATAGTAAAATCATTAGCAATGCATTTACATTATACATATAATAGCCCTATTCTATCAGTAATGCTTGCATTCATTCCTGACCACTGACAATCCCTTTCTTCCTGATTTTCAATGCATTCCTATAGTAAAATCATTAGCAATGCATTTACATTATACATATAATAGCCCTATTCTATCAGTAATGCTTGCATTCATTCCTGACCACTGACAATCCCTTTCTTCCTGATTTTCAATGCATTCCTATAGTAAAATCATTAGCAATGCATTTACATTATACATATAATAGCCCTATTCTATCAGTAATGCTTGCATTCATTCCTGACCACTGACAATCCCTTTCTTCCTGATTTTCAATGCATTCCTATAGTAAAATCATTAGCAATGCATTTACATTATACATATAATAGCCCTATTCTATCAGTAATGCTTGCATTCATTCCTGACCACTGAAAATCTATATATTCTAGATTTTCAATATATTTCTATAGTACATCTTCAGGAAAACATTTGCATAATTCTATTCTATCAGAGAAAAGTGTGTGTGTGTGTGTGTGTGAGAGAGAGAGAGAGAGAGAGAGAGAGAGAGAGAGAGAGAGAGCATAAGGGTTAAAGTCTACCTGTTGACAATCAGTTTCATATCCCAATGCGATCTTGTAACCTAGAAGTGCGTCTGTCGCCACATGTGTACATTGCGTTCTCCTAACTCGATTGAAACGCTCTCATAGACACTCTGTTTTAAATATCAAATTTAACGTGTCATTACACCCTTTATTTTTCTCTTTTCTGTTTCTTTTTCTATACGTGTGTGTGTATTGCTCTCTCTCTCTCTCTCTCTCTCTCTCTCTCTCTCTCTCTCTTCCGCCATTACGTTTTCATTCTCACGCCTGTGTTTACGCAATGAAACCCCGAAACTCGCGCATTTTCCAAACGCTAGTGAGCCAATTAAGTCGAGTTATAAAAATTCAATTATCTCCTGCAATAAATCGCAATTAACATTGGCAATAAATTTCAATTATTGTTCGCTGTAAATTTAAATTAGACCTTACACTAAATCTTGACCTCGGCTTTCGATTTTAAACGTCATTTTATTCCCTAAAATTCCTGTCATTATTCCATCCCCACCTTACCCGCAAAACCCTTCCTTTGTTTTATCACCTCTCGCTCTCTCTCTATGCGCAGAAACTCTTCATGGTGTGTTTGATCATGTTTCTCTACAGCTTCCCACTCTCTTTTGTTGCCCCCAGCAACGCTTTCTCCTTTAAGATCCCCTCCCACTCTGTCCTACTTGTTCCGATATTCATTTAGTCAAATATTTAAAGTCAGTTCCTTGCAATTTTTATTTACTTCTATTATCTTGTATCTGAGTCTTAAATTCACAAAGCCTTCTTTTATCATTATGCAGTCCTGGGTACGACGATAAACTACATCCGGCAGCAAGGCCTCTAACGGTGAGATTGCAGGTTTTGGGGAGCGTGAAACTACCTCTTAGTTACTGATATTCCCACATCCACCCTGACCCGGGCCGGTAGCACATGTTAAAGTCCTAGTTAGGGGTAAAATAGTAAGGTTTCGACGAAAATCTATAAAAATACATTTTTATAGTAAAAACACCAGCAATATATTTTTATATAAAAAATTACCAACAATACCTATTTGTAGTAAAATTACCAAGAATACATTTTATAGAAAATATGCATTCCCGAAGCTAAGTAGAGTATTGAGAAACAGGACAATTTCGTAGGAAACAAAGAAAAGAGTACTGGACTGTTATGCGATATCGGCCCTTCTATATGGTAACGAATGTTGAGAAATCTCAGAGATGAAGGAAAAACTCGAAATAACAGAAATATGTTTCTATAGAAGGATGCTGTGGATACCATGGACAAAACATGAGGTGGAGGTGAAATGAGACGGAAAGAAAATTACAAGACCCCCAACAGAAGGTAGCCAAGGAGAGTGACCAAAAAAAGGACTACAAATAAACTGCAAGAAAACCGAATGCATGATCATCAGCAAAAAGAGCAGCCCAAAATGCCAAATACAGGTGGGGGATACTAAAATCAAGCAGGTATAAAAATTTAAATACCTGGGAAGTGTTCTAACAGAAGACAGAAAGTGCGACACAGAGATCCGAAGGCGAATTGGCATGGTGAAGGAAGCATTCCAGGAACTGACTAAAGTATTAAGAAACAGGACAATTTTGCTAGAAACAAAGAAGAGAGCATGGGATTGCTATGTGATGTCAGTTCTTCAATATGGCAGTGAATGTTGGACAATATCATAAAAGATGAAGGAAAAGTTTGAAGCAACTAAAATGTTGTTCTACAGAAGGATGATGCGAATATCATGGATCGAGCATATGAGCAATGATGAAGTTTGGAAAGGATGGAAGCGAAAGGGAAATTAATACTGAGTATCAGGAAGAGACAGCTGAAGTTTCTGGGACAAGCAATGAGGAAGGAGGGCTTGGAGAATTTGATACTAACAGGCCATATAGAGGGAAAAAGAGACAGGGGAAAGCAGTGGATAACATATTTGAAGGACCTGATCATGTGGATGACGGAACAAAGGTTGAGTGGTGTAACAGAAGAAAGCGTGCTAACAGCCACCAGGGATAGGGAAACGTGAAAAGCCATGATCACCTACGTCCTGAAAGGACAGGGCACATAGAAGAAGAATATATATGATAACTGTTTATAAGAAATTATAATGTGGGTATAAAATGTGGATCAATTTTATAGTATAATCAATATATAAACTGATCCCTCATTTTTTGGCCATGCTAGTTTTTATACATTTATGTTCTAGATTTGTGGTCTTGAGCTAGTGGATGACAGAACGGGGGTTGCGTGTTGTAACAGGAGAAGGCGTGCTAAGAGCCACCAGGGATAGGAAGACGTGGAAGGCCATGATCGCCTACGTGCTGAAAGGACAGGGCACACAGAAGAAGAATATACATGCCAACTGTTCTTAAGAAATTATAATGTGGGTATAAAATGGGGGATCAATTCTATATTATCAATATATAAACTGATCCCTCATTTTGTGGCCATGCTAGTTTCTATACGTTTATGTTCTAGATTTATGGGCTTGAGCTAGTGGATGACAGAACGGGGGTTGTGTGTTGTAACAGGAGGAGGCCTTTCTAAGAGCCACTAAGGATAAGGAGACGTGGAAAGCCATGATCACCTACGTCCTGAAGGGACAGGGCACCTAAAAGAATAATCACAATGAAGAAAAGAAAATACAAAAAAAAATGAAGAAAGGGGATGAGAACAGCATGAACAAAACAAAAACAATTAAATAATGAAGATTATCTTCGTATTTCTCCAAATATCTACTTTCTAGGAAAATCGTCAGCCCAAATTTCTATTCAGTTTCCCCCGCAAGAAAGGACTCCCATTAAATATAATAATAAGAATCAACAATAAATTAGTGTTTGTTATAGAGAAACACGCCTATTCTTCAGATAATGGACTCTTCCTCCTATATTAATAAAAATTAACAGGAAGTTAGCGGAAGGAGTTCATGGGAGTTCCTTAGAGTTCTATTGGATTTCAGTAAACTGCATCCGGTAGCAAGGCCTCTGTTTAGAAGGTTCTGAGGAGCATACAACCACCTCTTAATTGTTCACAGGTCCTCCCGGACCCGGAGTGGTAGCACCTGTTAGGGTCACAGTTATGGGTAATCAGTTTATCCCAAAACTGGGGTCAAAAATATAAAAATAGACTTTTATAGAAATATATATACATAAGAATAGACCTTTATAGAAAAATATACATTTTTGAAGGAAAAATATTACCAACAATACATTTTTGAAGGAAAACAAATTATTACCAGCAATACATTTTTAATACAAAACTGGAAGACGTCTTTTTTAAGACGTTTTTTTTAAGCAAAAAAATAATAACAATTTAAAAAAAATTTTTTTTTTTCATCAAAATCTGACTAAATCAACCTTCTCACTATAACTGAACATTAAAAAAAAATCCCTTAAAACCCCACCTTTTGGTATTAAATAACCCACAGAGGTGTTGATATGCCGTTAAACAAAACTCAATCTCAGTCTCCCTAAAAGAACAATCAGTGATCATTTGTCGTACAAAATATCACTAAAGTCCTATAACCGAACATTAAAAAATACCTTACAACTCTGCCTTTTGGGCATTAAATAACCCACAGAGGTGTTGATATGCCGTTAAACAAAACTCAATCTCAGTCTCCCTAAAAGAACAATCAGTGATCATTTGTCGTACAAAAATCACTAAAGTCCTATAACCGAGCATTAAAAAAATACCTTAAAACCTTACTTTTTTGGCATTAAATAACCCACAGAGGTGTTGATATGCCTTTAAACAAAACTCAAATTCAAACTCAAACTCATCTTCACCAAGGCGTAAACTGTTATGATGAAACACACCTATTCCTCGGATAATGGACTCTCCCTCCTATATTAATAAGAGTTAACAGGACCTTAACGGAAGACATTCATGGGAGTTCTTTAGCGTTCTATCGGAGTTCAGTAGAACTACTAGGCAGTTGATATTAGTCGGTAGTTAGCCGAATACCAAGGAGTCAGCTTTCAGTGGAAGATTACCAAGTTCCTAACACTTTGGGTGCGCTAAGACGATTAGCAACCGACATAGGACGATTATAACCTTCAGTGCGAAAACTACTCCAGAACAATTTGTCAAAAAATGAGAGAAAATTTAAAACAATGAAGGAAAGAAAATCAGAAAATAGGAGAGAAAAGTGAAAAGAACAAAAGACAAAATGAGAATTTAAAAAATACCAAAGGAAACAATCAACAATTTTCAATTCAACGATATAAACAGAGACTAAAATTGGCGAAGTCTTCTGGTGTCTTCTTAAACAATTTTTTTTTTTATATATATAATCGTGTTGCCTCAAGCATGGCATTTTACTGCCACTGTTGTGCAGGGGGCTACATAGGAGGAAAGTTATAAGAAAGAAGTACAGGTTATAGGAGGTGTCAGGAAGTGAGTAAGAGAAGGATGAATGTGGCCATAAAGTGAGGGATCAGTTTGTATATTAATTGTAATGTAGAATTGATCCCCCACTTTATAACAAAATTATAATAGTATAAAAAATTGTTTTTATAATCATATCGCCCCAAGCAAGGCATTTTACTGCCACTGTTGTGCAGGGGGCTACATAGGAGGAAAGTTATGAGAAACAGTGACAAGTTATAGGGGGTGTCAAGAAGAGGGTAAGAGAAGGATGACTGTGGCCATAAAGTGAGAGATCAGTTTATATATTAATTGTAATGTAAAATTAACCCCCCACTTTATATCCTCATTTTAATAGTATAGAACTTTTTTTTATAATCATATCGCCCCAAGCAAGGCATTTTACTGCAATTGTTGTGCAGGGGGTTACATAGGAGGAAAGTTATGAAGAGTGAGAGGTTGCAGGGGGTGTAACGAAGAGAGTAGGAGAGGGAAGAGATTACTGATGAGAGTGGGGTGGACGAGGAGGAATGCTATGAGGAGTGAGAGGTTGCAGGGGGTGTCAGGAAGAGAGTAGGAGAGGAAAAGAGAGTACAGATGAGAGTGGGGTGGACGAGGAGGAATGCTATGAGGAGTGAGAGGCTGCAGGGGGTGTCACGAAGAGAGTAGGAGAGGGAAGAGATTAATTAATGATGAGAGTGGGGTGAACGAGGAGGAATGTTATGAGGTGTGAGAGATTGCAGGGGTTGTCAGGAAGAGAGTAGGAGAAGGAAGAGATAACCGATGAGAGAGAGGATGTAAATTAGTGAGACAGGAGATGACTATTGACTTTACATTTAAATTCTTGGAGATTGTAACTGTCAGGAAAGCAAGTATGCGGAAGAGAATTCCACAGGCGGGAAGTGCGAGAAAAGAAGCTATTAGAGTAGAATTTGCGTTTACAATTAATTGGTTTCACAGTAAAAGGGTGGGACCTAGTTGCTAATCTTATGGCTCGAGGAAATTCGTATATAGGGGGTACCAGTGAGCCAAGTTTATCAGAGCAGAAGCCGTGAAAGTATTTGTAGAAGAGACACAGGGAAGCCACACTGCGTCGGTGAGAAAGCGACTGTATCTGAGCTGCCAAGACGGGATCGATCACATTACAGATTCTCCGTTGGATTCGGTCGAGGATACCTAAGTGGATAGCAGGAGCACCGGACCAGATATGGCAGCAATACTCAATGCACGGGCGGATGATAGACTTGTATATGTGCAGGATTGTTTGGGACGGGAAAAAACTGCCTGGCCCTACACAGAGAACCGACTTTCTTAGCAGCGGATTTAGTTATGGATTCTATATGGTTATTCCACTTGAGGTCTGGTGTGAGAGTTAACCCGAGGAGGCGCAGTGTTTCGCTTTCAAGGAGAAAAGTCTGATCCATGTTAATGGGCGGGAGGAACGATTGTCTGTGGTGGTTATTAGATAGCAGCTTTGTTTTGGAAGCATTAAAATTTACGAGCCATTTCTTAAAGTACGAATGATTTCGTCACGGCAACTTTGGTTGCTGGAGAGGAAATATTTAAGTCTCCGAGGCCAAATCGTATTAGAGAGCGGATGTTGGGATCGCCATTTTGACCTTCCATGTTTTTCTGTTTGTTTCTGTTTTTGCTTGTTTTTTGGGTGTTTTTGGGGGTTTTTTTTACCTGATTTTACATTTTTACATTTGTAAATATTCTTGACTAATATCTACTTTCTTGGAAAAACATCAAACCAAAATTCTCATTCAGTTTCCCACTCAAGGAAGGACTCCCATTCCGTGTAATATTCAGAATTAACAAAATGGCGATTACTAGCAATGATACCTGGTTATATATATATATATATATATATATAAACTTATTTAGAAATGGAACTGTGTGTGTGTGTGTGTGTGTATGTGTGTGTGTCCGTTACCTATAAATTGCGAAACGGCTGAACTAATTTTCTTGAAAATTTACACAGTTGTACTATGAGTGTCTGGCGAGTGTTCTTAACTGGGTTTTATGTCGAGGTACCCCCGATAAATATCGAAAATCGATAATCGTAAAAATCGGGTTATAGAAAGAGTGGTCCGATTTTAATCAAATTTGATACAGTCATAGACAAAGACATAAGAAACGATATTCAGAAGTTTCACGGTTACAGTTCTTACAATAGTGCAGAAAATCGATAATATATATATATATATATATAAGGCAAGATGTTTGCGTCTGTGTCTGTTTATCTGCCTGTATGTATTTTTTCAGCCCTTTAATTTTAGTTTTTGCTTCGGGTTTGGCTCTAAGTAGGTATAACTGTAGTTCTTAGTCTCAGCCATGATACCATTTACTCAGAGGACTTATTTAACCTTCAAAATTTAGTTTACGACGAAAAAAACTTATCTGATATCGATACCAGGAAATCAAAATTTGACTTACATCCATTCATTTTTCTTTCAATCTAAGGTTTTGCTTTTTAGTCTTTCGTGCTAACGTCCAAATAGTCTGAGCTCCATGACCATGGATTAGTTTTAAAGCTTTCATTACACCCGAGCAGCGCCGGGCTATGCTGTTAGTATATATATATATATATATATATATATATATATATATATATAAATTCAGATAAAACTTAGTAGGGAAAGAGCCATTTTGCACGTGTCACTTAAAGGCATGCATTCTTCTACCCCTTCTAAACAGAGAATGAAGAAAATTCTAAGCCTAGTGGTTAGTTTAGGTCAAAGAAAGGGTTGAGATGTATTGGTTTTTCTTTGGGTTGGGCTGGGGGGTGGAGCCAGTAGTCATTCTTCTTTCGTAGTAGTAGGTATGTGGCTTGACCATAGGGTTAACAGAGTAAGTCGTGTACTTAATTTTTGCAATTTTTTTATCGAGACTAACTGGGGGAATAGGATAATTATGTAATTAATATTTCTAATTAATGTAACTTTTATTTATTACCCATGGCGACACATACTTAATATCTCCCTTCATTTGTTAAGGAGAATATTTTGGTCTTGAAATTTTAAAATTTTAATTTTTACTGTCAAGCATAGATTACATCTTTCTCTTAAGCTTTTACGTTTCAATTCTCTTTCCTTTTTTGAAAACCCAGACGATGCCAATTGTTCTTTTCTTGTTTATTTGATTTGATTTGATCTTTTTCTTTTTCTTTTTCTTTTTCTTTTTCTTCCTTTTTTTAATTTCTTTGCAAATCTATTTAAAACGGAAAATTAGACTGATTTTTCTCCAGTTTCTGAAAGGATTTTTTTGTTGCTGAGGTGATGTGTTATCCCCCGTGGGGATTTTCATATCGAAATGGTTATTCAACATCATTGAATTAATCCTATTTTAATTTATATTTGCTCTGTAATATTTTATTACATGGAGCTCTCTTCCTGTATCATTTTTTAATATTAAAATAAATTTTTTTAATATTAATTAGGATCGGGTTTTTGGAATTTACCTTCCTGCTTTTTCCGCTTGGATTAAAGTATCTGAATAAATATATATATATATATATATATATATGTGTGTGTGTGTGTGTGTGTGTGTGTGTGTGTGTGTGTGTGTGTGTAAAAATATACTCAGTTATGATCTGAGGTTAAGGACAGGATGGTTAATTAAAATAAAGACAAGAGGAAAACTGTATTTACATCGCCTACGCGTTTCGTCCTGTGATGGACTTTATCAAGGCAAAAAGACGAAATGAGCTTTATTCTAAATTACGTATCTATAAATAAACAGTGTTGCCAACTATAAAAACGCTCACAAATCATTCAAAAAGTTTAACAGAATATTTTAGTTTTAAAATTCCTTCATTTGTAGTGCAAATGAAGAGAAATCAACCGTTTCCTGTTAACTTTATATATATATATATATATATATATATATATATATATATGTGTGTGTGTGTGTGTGTGTGTGTGTGTGTGTGTGTGTGTTAAAGAATGAATTTCAAAATAATGTAGTTTGTAGCGGAAATCTGGATCCTGATTGGTCATCAAATCGAAAAATTCCAAATACGTCAGAGAAACGCTTTTTCCACAGCTAAAGAAAAAAGAAAAAAGAAAAAAGGTTTTTCCACAGCTAAAGAAAAAAGAAACAAGAAAAAAAATCATTCTGGAACCACCCCACGTGACTAGATTAAATATTTAAGGATGATCTCTCACCGGTTACGGTGGTCAGTCAGGGGAGGCGTTTTGCTGACACACATCAAATTAACCTGGAGTTCTCTTTTTCCTTATCTCTCTCTACAATTACTGCTACAAACATTTTGTACGAACTCTTAATACATCAACTTTATCATTGAACGCGAACTCTACTCTTAACTTCTTAATGTTTCTAACTTAGGTTATTCCACCTTTTAATAAATTTCTATTTTAACATTCAAAATGTATATTTTATTATTCCACTCTTCTACACTAATCCACAAATTCCATCCTGCAAACCTTCTGATAATAATTCTAAAGATGATATATTCTGCATAAATCCTGTAAGCTGTTGGGAGTTCGGTTAAGTCAGACACAAGGCTGAAACAAAAGAAAAATTAACCAACTCCCTTCACTTCAAGTTTATAATGATGGTAATGAACATTTATTATCATCATTAGTAACTACCTGATGCGACATTGATCTTACAATGGCGAAACAAAATGTACAATTTTGTAGTAGTTTGTACTTTGTACATGTTCTAAAATTGATAATTAATAATTATATATATATATATATATATATATATATATATATATATAAATATACAAATAAATTTCTGAAATAAATTTCTGTCTTCGTTTTTACTTATATATATATATATATATATATATATATATATATATACAGTGGAAGCACTGGTATTCATTATCTGAAGTTAGGGCCCAGTTTTCCCCGTTTTAAGATAAAATATCTTTTATGGTGAAACACACCTATTCCTCAGATAATGGACTCTCCCTCCTATATTAATAAGAGTTAACAGGAAGCTAACTCGGGAAGTTCTTGTTCTAGAGAGTCCTTTAGCGTTCTCTTGGTGTTCAGTAGAGCTACTAGGCAGTTGATATTAGTCGGCAGTTAGCCAAATACTAAGGAGTCAGCTTTCAGTGGAAGATTACCAAGTTCCTAACATTTAGGGTGCGTTAAGTCGATTAGCAACCGACACAGCACGATTATAACTTTCATTGCGAAAACTACTGCACAACAATATCTCAACGGTATTTCAACAGCATTTCGGATTATTTGTCCCTCTTCTGTTGCGCGCCATTCGCAGCCGGAAGAAACTTCTTACAAGGATTTATCGATCGGAACAATTTGAAATAAGCTATTTCGGATAAAGCTTCCGCGTCTAAAATGGAACAAGAGCTGTGTTGGAATATAACGGAAGAAATTTGCAAGATACTATTAGCAAAGCGGTTTCGTTTTAATCATTACGGATTGGGCTTCCTGCCTTTTTTTTTTTTTATATATATATATTTATCCTTTTTTTTATTTTTTCGTCAGGGTATACGTGCAATTACATTTATTTTCGGCGGAGTAACTTATGCATGAAGACATACTAAATTAACCTGCTGTCTGCAGCCTCTCCACCGCCATCATTCTACCCAATTCTTTACAGGTCAGATCCACAAGTACGTCGGCTTCACATACACAGCGTGCGATTGGTAAATTGTCACCCATATAATACTTTTAATTTCGCGCGTGCGCTCTCTTCACAATATAGTAGGGTCAGTTGGGTACCGTCTGAGAGAAGAAGAGCGTCACGTTGAAACTCACTCCGCCAGAAATTTGAAAAAGGCATGATGTACTGTTTGGCATTCGCGCCAGAAGCTCCATTGTGAATATGGCAGTTTCGATGTCGATCTAAGAAAAGAGAAGAGGATTTGGAAAGAGTTGGATGCGTCTATTTGTGGTTACGAAGGTACGTCAGCTCAGAAAATTCACTTTAATCTTTCTGATAAGAAAAAACTCCCGAATTTGTTGGTGAGGGCCTCGGACTTAACACGGAGGCCTACAACAAGTACCTTGAGGAGGTACTGATACCCTAGGTCAAGCTGCTGATATGGTGCAGAGTTCTGCTGCTAGACAGGGACTATGTTTAGCAACAGGACTCCACACCATGCCATACAAGCAGGAGAATGTAGTCTTGGCTATCAGAAAATTTCTGCGACCACAACACCCTTTACATCTATCCACATAACTCCGTAGACTGCATCCCCTTGATATGTATGGGGCACAGTTGAGATGAGAGATCAACAAAGTTCTTTGGAATACCAAAGATGAACTGAAGGCAAGAGAAATAAATTGTAACTGACGCTGAAAAATGGATTTATTACGAGAATCTAAAAAGGAGAACATCTTGATTAGTGTCAGCATTCAACATCTCAACTGAAACAGAATCTATTGGGGAAATCGTTGTGTCGTGGACCCGGTTAAAGGTCCAACAAGAATAACACAAAAACAATCAAAATAGGAAATAACGAATATATATTAAACACAGAAAAATACAACACTTGGAAATTTGTTAGTAGAACGATAATACGGGTTAATGAGTAATACTATAATTCTACCTTCGAACTGGGACTCGATGTTGACCATGTCCGTTATAGTTTATGGCTATAGAGTATCCTCTTGGCATCTGTTGACCATGTCCGCCATAGTTTATGGATATAGAGTACAGCGCAGCACGTAATCTGTTGAATGAAACAACTTCAAAGATTACCACTTTCGAATCAGACACTCTACTGAACCGGATTAGATCGGTAATACCCGGGAAAATATGGCCGCCTTTTATACACGTCGCATTGAATATTTTGAGCTTCCTGATTGGTTACACCTTCTATTGAAATGGGTTAGACCATGGCTGTCTTCCCAGTATAAATGTACGCAAAAAGTTCAACACTCGTAATGGTCGTTACGGTAGCTGTGTTCGTAGACGACTCTCGGCTGAGTTCAGGGCGCTCTCCTTAGGCTACGCTCTCAGGACACCTCCAGGCTATCTCACTGGCTACTTACTCAGGCTATTTACTCTCACCTCTTGTGAGGGGAGGTGTATGTGATGGTTAGAAGAGTTCATTCCGATTGTGGGTGATGCCGCCATGACGGATAGTCATTTGAAAGATGATAATGATGAAGAAACATGTGTTATTGTTAACGAAGCAAGATAAGGAATTTATTTACAAATTTACACATTTGAAGTTTCAGTAGCTTGTTTCAGGATAAGTAATCAAACATTTAAGGTTCGTACTTTCGATGAATAGTCAAGAAGAGAAAATGTTCATATTAAATCATCAGATCCGAGAGCAATATTATAAAATGATTAAAACAATTTGAGAGTGTTCATTTTTCACATAAAAGTTAAACGGTTGTAGTCAACATGAATAAAAAGATATATTTTAAGGTACTTAGCTTAAGAATTAAGTTCTTTGAAATTCTCATATTCTCACTAGAGGCTGAAAATGCATCAGCGTGTAATTTGACACCAGCGTTATTCAGACGCGTGGGACTCTCTCTCTCTCTCTCTCTCTCTCTCTCTCTCTCTCTCTCATTCAACTTCTTCTGTCTATAACAAAAACAGATTTGACATCGGCCCGTTACTTTTGACATTTTATAAGTCGCTCCCTTTTTATTGGTCAAAATTAAAATTTCACGTAGGCTCACTAAACTTTGTCTTGGTCTTTTTTTCAGCTCGGGGCCAATCCCTGTTTCTATTTGTCAAAATAAATTTTTGCACAGGCTCGCGAATTTGAAAACAGTTACGAATAGAAAGTTACTTTTATTTCGTATTCACTACACCTTGACAATAATCTCATATTTCGCAAAATTTAGTGAGCAAAAAGATGAATGTTTGTCACTAAAGCATGAGTCTTGTTGAAAAGAATTTTAAAAAATACCCACGACCAAGATGGCCACCAACATCAACTGATAAGAAAATTATTATCTTCGTTTGGTAGTGTTGAATGGGAATTCTTTATTTACCTGTTCCTGTAACCGCGACACACTTTGAATGTGCGTTACTATAAAGAGAAATTGCCATGTTTTCAAGACACATTGGAAGGAGAAATAGATTTTCTTAGCCAGAAAATGGACTCATAATTTTCTCTTCTCTTGTCGCCTGATCCAGGGTTGCAAATATACTGTGGAGTATAATAGTGTCAGAATGTTTGGTGTCAAAATCCATCTTGCACATTTATAAATCTACCAATCGTCCATGCAATGAATACTCTTGATATATCTGGTTGGGTGCTCCTGCTATTTATCTTGAGGTTTTAGTGAGAATCCATCTCGCACATTTATAAATCTACCATTCGTCCATGAATTGAATACTCTTGATATATCTGGTTGGGTGCTCCTGCTATTTATCTTGAGGTTTTTGTGAGAATCCATCTTGCACATTTATAAATCTACCAATCGTCCATGCAATGAATACTCTTGATATATCTGGTTGGGTGCTCCTGCTATTTATCTTGAGGTTTTTGTGAGAATCCATCTTGCACATTTATAAATCTACCAATCGTCCATGCAATGAATACTCTTGATATATCTGGTTGGGTGCTCCTGCTATTTATCTTGAGGTTTTAGTGAGAATCCATCTCGCACATTTATAAATCTACCAATCGTCCATGCAATGAATACTCTTGATATATCTGGTTGGGTGCTCCTGCTATTTATCTTGAGGTTTTAGTGAGAATCCATCTCGCACATTTATAAATCTACCATTCGTCCATGAATTGAATACTCTTGATATATCTGGTTGGGTGCTCCTGCTATTTATCTTGAGGTTTTTGTGAGAATCCATCTTGCACATTTATAAATCTACCAATCGTCCATGCAATGAATACTCTTGATATATCTGGTTGGGTGCTCCTGCTATTTATCTTGAGGTTTTTGTGAGAATCCATCTTGCACATTTATAAATCTACCAATCGTCCATGCAATGAATACTCTTGATATATCTGGTTGGGTGCTCCTGCTATTTATCTTGAGGTTTTTGTGAGAATCCATCTTGCACATTTATAAATCTACCAATCGTCCATGCAATGAACACTCTTGATATATCTGGTTGGGTGCTCCTGCTATTCATCTTGAGGTTTTTGTGAGAATCCATCTTGCACATTTATAAATCTACCATTCGTCCATGAATTGAATACTGTTGCCATATCTGGTCGAATGCATCTGTTAATCATTTCGAGGTTCTCAACAAAATCCAAAGAAGAATCTGCAATGTAATTGGACCTGACTTGGCATCTCGATTTCATTCACTTTCTCGTCGATGTGATATGGCTTCCCTCTGTCTTTTCGACAAATATTTACATGGCATCTGGGCTGAGAGGTTTTTACTTTTTTCCTGGCGGCCGAGAACTTGAATGAGTTTGGTATCCAGGTTCCACCCATTTACCGTTTAAATAGTTAAATGCAACCGCAACTTCTACCCGAACAGTTTTTTGTTTTTTTTGCACTTTCCGACCGCAGAACTCCCTTCCGTTTACTTGCTTCCATGGTGGATACAATCTCCAAAAATTTAAATGCAACGTCAGTTGCCATCTTCTATCTTCTGGAATCCCGTTCATCTTTTATCTTTTCTTTAATACTCACTGTACTCTTTCTTTTCTCACTTTGTAATCTCCGGCGCACTTGTGGCCTTGCTTGGGATGAAATAATTAAAAAAAATTTTAAAAAGGGGATATCAAAATGACAAAATTTACTAAATACCACAAAGAACGGGAAAATGTGGATAGCCATGTTCGCACACGTTCTGAAGGTACAAGGCACATAGAAGAAGAAGAAGAAGAAGAAGAAGAAGAAGAAGAAGAACTGCTTATTACATTAAATGATATCAGTGACATAAGATTTCAAGGGTTTCCATAAATTCCGTGAATTATCAATGCTTTATCGTTATATGGTAAAGTGGTTTCCCGTTCCTTTCATCTCAATTTGGAAATCAGTGTCCCTTCTATTAAACTGGTTATTATTCAAGGCTAGAGGGACTAGTCTACCTTTCTATTTTAATCGTCTTAATATTAAACCGAATGTCATTCATGACTTAGGCTTTCAAGGGTTGCCATAAATTCCGTGAATTATCAATGCTTTATCGTTATATGGTAGAGAGGTTTCTCGTTGGTTTCATCACAATTTGCAAATCAATTTCTCTTCTATTAAACTGGCTTCTATTCAAGGCTAGAGAGACTAGTCTACCTTTCTATTTTAATCGTCTTAATATAAAACCAAATATTATTCATGATATAAGTTTTTGAGGGTTTCCACATCCAATGCTTTATGGATTAAAGTGGTTTCCCGTTGCTTTCATCTCGATTTGAAAATCAGAGTTTCCCTTCTATTAAGCTGCCTACTATTCAAGGCTAGAGGAACTAGTCTACTTTGTTATTTTACCTCTCTTTATACTAAACCGAATGTCATTCAAGACATAGGCTATCATGCTCTTCCCCATATCCTGTGAATTACCAATGCTTTATCAATGACATGGTAGTGTATTTCTGGTTACTTTCAAATCGATCTGGAAATCAGTTTTCTTTTCTTAAACTAGTTACTATTCAAGGCTAGACAGACCACTCTACCTTGCTTTTTTCTCATATGTCTTAATATTAAAGCCAATGTTTGCCAATATGTAGGTTATTGCGGCTTTCTACATATTCCGTGAACTATTCGATGAAATAGTAGAGTGGTTTACCGTTGCTTTCAGCTCAATTGGGAAATAAATTTTTTTCTATTAAACTAGCTACCATCCAAAGCTAGATTGCCCAGTTTACACTGCTATTTTATCAGTTTCTCTTAATATTAAACCCTATGCCTGTCAAGATGTAGGTGATTATGACTCTCCACATATTCAGTGAACGGCTATGCCTTCTTCAGAGAGATGGTGGAAGAATTATCCGTTACTTTCTCTTTGATTTTGTATTCAGACTGACTGCTCTCCAAGGCTAGAGAGTTCCATCTACTCTTCTGTTTAATATTTGTGTATTGTTTGAGATGTTATTTTAGAGGTTACCCGTCTTTGGATAAACGCCATTAAAAAAAAAAAAACATAATGTATTATGTCCACCGTCCTGCTTACTCGAAAGAACTTAATAAAAACAACCTTCTTTTCGGCCGTATTTAAACCTACCCCCCACCAAACAATATTGCCTGGTCAGGCGAGTATTAGCTAGCTCGGTCAAAGATAGCGTCACCACCCGGCAAGCTTCTTTTTTATTTACCATTTTAAGGTCTGCATATCTCCTACTTCAACCCTTTTAGAGTAGCCGTTCTTATAGGCTGGATGCCAACTCAGTCTAGTGCCCTGACTTGTTTGATATTTAACTCCTGAGTAAGTGGGGATAGATAGATATATAGATAGATAGATAGATAGATAGATAGATAGATAGATAGATAGATAGATAGATAGATTTGAACAGACTAAGATAGATAGATAGATTTGAACAGACTAAGATAGATAGATAGATAGATAGATAGATAGATAGATAGATAGATAGATTTGAACAGACTAAGATAGATAGATAGATAGATAGATAGATAGATAGATAGATAGATGAACAGACTAAGATAGATAGATAAGATAGATAGATAGATAGATAGATAGATTTAGAATAGACTATAGATTTAGAATAGATAGATAGATAGATAGATAGATAGATAGATAGATAGATAGATTTGAACAGACTAAGATAGATAGATACATAGATAGATTTGAACAGACTAAGATAGATAGATAGATAGATAGATAGATAGATAGATAGATAGATAGATAGATTTGAGCAGACTAAGATAGATTTGAAAAGACTAAGATAGATAGATTTGAACAGATTAAAATAGATAGATAGATAGATAGATAGATAGATAGATAGATAGATAGATAGATCTCTGCGCCTGACGCCTGTCAAGTCTCGCAGCTTTGCCCTCTCTCGGCAACTCCGACCACGCTGTAGTCTCTCTCAGTATTTCTTTCCAATCTCACTCCCCCCAGGAGCCTCCTACCTATAGGACCTCCTACCTCTACCAAAAAGCTGACTGGGATGCCTTTCATGATTTCCTCTGCGACGTCCCTTGGGGAAAAGTTTTCGACCTATCAGTTGATGACTGTGCCTCTGAGGTCTCGTCATGGGTGAAAGCTGGCATTGATGCCTTCATACCCACCAGGAAGTATTGCTTAAAACCTCATTCCTCTCCGTGGTTCTCTCCGGCCTGCTCAGCCGCCATTGCCCACAGGAACCATTACTTCTGTCTATTCCGGAGACAGTCATCTGATCACAATAGGCGCCTGTTCATATCTGCTCGCAATGAGTGCAAGAGAACTCTAAATGACGCCAAACGGTTGTTTGCTGAGAGAATGCGACAGTGCATAGCTGACCGCAAGTTCGGCTCCAAGGACTATTGGAGGATTTGCAAACGAGTACTCAACAATAGGAAATCCTCAATACCTCCTTTAATCCATGAATTTGAGGTTCTCACGTCATCTGCGGACAAAGCTGAGTGCTTTGCTCGCAGATTCTCATCCAACTCCACATTTGACTCGTCCGGAGTACACCCACCCAACTTCCCTTTTAGAACTGAGGCCAAACTGCACGACGTATATATTACCCCGACAGTAGTATCCCGAGTAATTTCAAAACTCGACCCCCATAAGGCGTGTGGAGACGATGGAATCCCGGTGATAGTCCTTAAGAGGTGTGCTCCTGAACTTTCCCCTGTCCTCTCTAAACTATTTAACTACTGCCTTTCTGCTTCCTGCTTTCCTGCATGCTGGAAGTTCTCTTCAGTAGTTCCTGTATTTAAGAATTGTGGTGAACCCTCGAACCCATCCAACTATCGCCCTATCAGTCTTCTACCGATATTCGGGAAAGTATTCGAAGCCATAATCAATGCTGAAATAGTTCATCATCTCACTGCCCACAAACTCTTCTCCGACAGGCAATATGGATTCCGCTTTGCCAGGTCCACGGCCGACCTGCTAACAACCGTAACGGAGTACATGCTACAGGCCCTTGATGAGTCTGACGAGGCTCGCGCGGTTGCTCTGGACATCTCCAAGGCTTTCGACAGGGTTTGGCACTCTGGCCTCCTATGCAAACTACGGGGTTACGGTATTACCGGTCGCCTGCTTCACCTAATGCAATCTTTTCTAAATAACCGCAAAATGAAGGTCGTTTTGAATGGGCGTGCCTCTTCATCCTACAGCACGAATGCTGGTGTCCCACAGGGCTCTATCCTGGGCCTGACGCTCTTCCTTATTTTCATCAACGACCTTCCAGATGAGATCAAGTCCCAAGTAGGCATTTGCGCAGATGACACTACAATATACTCCCGCACCAGTAAGAAACCTGTCGTGGCGGACAGACATAATCTCGCTGCTGACCTTGAACAGGATCTACACTCTGTGGTGAACTGGGGCAAGAAGTGGCTTGTCAACTTCAATTCGTCTAAGACCAAGCTGTTGTCTGTCAACCATTACAGGCAACCTCTCCTGCCTCCCATAAGCATGGACCAAGCGATTTTCCCGGAGAGCAATACACTACGCCTCCTCGAACTTACCCTGTCCTCAGACTTCAAATGGAACCACTATATTGAATCCATAGCAAAATCTACTGCTAAGAAGGTTGGGTCACTATGTCGATCCAGGATGTTTTTTTTCCGCCTGAATCAATCCTGCATATATACAAATCAACCATCCGTCCGTGCATGGAGTACTGCTGCCATTTATGGTCAGGCGCCCCTGCCGTTCTCCTCAGTGTTCTTGACAGACTCCAAAGGAGAGTTTGTAATGTGATAGGTACTGATCTGGCGGCTCGACTGCAGCCACTTCCTCACCGTCGAAATGTGGCTTCACCTTGTCTGTTCTATAAATACTTTCATGGCTTCTGCTCGGACGAACTTAAGTCACTGGTGCCTCCTCAACAGGTGTTTACTCGTGCAACCAGAGTGGCAACTGGGTCCCACCCATTCACAGTCAGGTTAGCCAAATGCAGACGACAATTCTACTCCTGCAGCTTCTTCTCTCGCACTTCCCGCCTGTGGAACTCGCTCCCGTGTTCTTGCTTTCCTGACGGCTACAACCTCCAGAAATTTAAATGCAAAGTCAATACTCATCTACTAACCACTGGACTCTAGCTCTCTCCCCACCCCCGTATAACCTTCCCTTTCTCTCCACCTATGTATCTGTCATCGCACATGCTTTCTCAGCTTTCTATTGTTCCTTTCTAACTAGTTTGTACTCCTCACTCTTTTCTAATTAATCTTTTTACAGTTATGTAGCCCCCTGCACATCAGTGACATTTCCGCCTTGCTCAGGGTGAAATGATTAAAAAATAAATTTGAACAGACTAAGCTAGATAGATAGATAGATAGATAGATAGATAGATAGATAGATAGATAATGAACAGACTAAGATAGATAGATAGATAGATAGATAGCTAGATAGATAGATAGATAGATAGATAGATAGATAGGAAGCTTCAATACAAACACATTTAAAGCTTCTTTTTATTTACCATTTTAAGGTATGCATATCTCCTACTTCAACCGTTGCTTATGAACATAAATGATCATAACTCTCCACAGATTCCCCTTGGTTTTGAATTTAAAGTAGCCATTCTTATAGGCTGGATGCCAACCAAGGCTAGTGCCCTGACTTGTTTGATATTTAACCCCTGATTATGTGGGGAGAGAAAAATGTATTCTTTCTTTCCGAAGAGTCTTAGAGCTAACGCTTGCACAACGGAATTTGAATTCGGCTTACCGTTTTCGCTTTCTTCGCTGATGAGCCTTACACTACCGGACTTGTAAAATTTCAGTGTGACAGACTTGGAAAGATCGCCATTTTCTTTACACAAGTCAGCGAACCGAGTCTCTTTTAACTTTCCGCTTTTGCTTCTTTGTCATTCGTCCAGCTGTTAACGATGAAATAATGGCGAAGACGCCATGGAGGACTGAGGCGGGAAATTCAAAGTAGACGCTTTGCTGGTAAGAAGTCAAGAAAAGTCAGCTTTAATCTCGGCTTTTGTGATGAATGCCGAAGCGGATTTCTTCTGTTGATCGACAGAACTACTTTTGTTTTTCAAACGTATCGCTTTCCTTTCATTCCTCGTCAATCTGACTTTCAAGGCAGCCTTAATAAAGCAGGATCTCGCAGACGAAAGGGTGATGGAAAGACAAAGACACAATAACTTTCTAATAGATATATATATAGATAGATAAGGAACAGACTGTGATAGATAGATAGATAGATAGATAGATAGATAGATAGATAGATAGATAGATAGATAGATATAGAACAGTCTATGATAGATAGATAGATAGATAGATAGATAGATAGATAGATAGATAGATAGATAGATATGAACAGACGATAGATAGATAGATAGATAGATAGATAGATAGATAGATAGATAGATAGATATGAACAGACGATAGATAGATAGATAGATAGATAGATAGATAGATAGATAGATATGAACAGTCTATGATAGATAGATAGATAGATAGATAGATAGATAGATAGATAGATAGATAGATAGATAGATAGATAATGAACAGACTGGAATAGATAGATAGATAGATAGATAGATAGATAGATAGATAGATAGATAGATAGATAGATAGATAAGAAGCTTCAATACGAACGTTTCAGTGTGCTTGTGTGTCAATGTGAGGGCAGTGCATAGGATTCGGGAAGAGATTAATACGTTTAATTGCCATTACGAAGGTGCTTGGAGTGATTAAGGTTATGCCTCACCTTATCACATCCCCCACAGCCTCAGACTCAACCTGAAGGCCTACATCGTGCATTGGGGAGGGTGGCTGCTAAAAGACCCTATGACTGGCAGCAACAGTACTCTGGTCCCAACCACTCAAGGAGGAGAGCCCGCCAATGGCTGTCAGATAATTTCACATCACTCCTTACATCTGACTGTCTAACTCCCCAGACAAGAACCATCTTGGTTATTATGGACGAAGCGGCAGTTGAACAACTGAACAACAAAAAATTCCTTGTAACAACAAAGATGAACTGACAGCAATGATGGCAACATTCACTTTTAACAAGGAAACCGTCCAGAAAGGATGCATAAGATTCCAAAGGCATCTGGAATCCAATGGCGATTTTATTCAATAAATTTGCTCTTTAGTATTTCAAGATATCTTTGTGTAATTTTGGTAAATATATCTGTTAAAATGAGATGTCAGTGTTATTTACATTTTTGTCTAATTTAGATGACAATTTATCCATCGCACCCTGCAGAGCATTTATAGATATAGACATTGAGGACATAGGAATCAGTACTGCATGGTTTAAGCCAATGGTGATTTTATTGAATAAATTTACTCTTTAGTATTTCAAGATATTTTTGTCTAATTTTGGTAAATATACCTGTTAAAATGAGACGTCCCCTGTACACTATATCTTCTCCGACTGTAACATTTTGGACACCAGTGACACTCCTGCCTTGCTTGAGGTGAAATGGTTATAGAAAAATATTCTATTAAGGACTAATTATGAATCATAACGAGACAAAAATGTATTAGTGCCACACCAAGGGGTGAACTTCGAATCAGGGAGGTTAAACTGACGCAAGAACAGAAATGTAAATATCTGAGTTGCATTGTAGCAGGTGACAGAAAATACGACACCGAAATCCAAAGTAGCATTGGGACAGTAAATGATGACTTCCCAAAAGCAAATAAAGTATTAAAAAAAATAAAATTTCGTTAGAAACGGAGTTGGTTTAACTATTCTGCAATATCAAGACCGTACCTCCTCCTCCTCCTCCTCCTCCTCCTCCTCCTCCTCCTCCTCCTCCTCCTTCTTCTTCTTATTCTTCTTCTTCTTCTTCTTCTTCTTCTTCTTCTTCTTCTTCTTCTTCTTCCTGTTTTTCTTCTTCTTCTTCTTCCTTCTTCTTCTTCTTCTTCTTCTTCTTCTTCTTCTTCTTCTTCTTCTTCTTCTTCTTCTTCTTCTTCTTCTTCTTCTTCTTCAAATTAACTTTTTCTAAATCTTCCTAACCCTAACGCTAACGTGAGAAATGTTGCGTATGTGGTGGATAGGAAATCTAAACTTATTTATCAATGGAACTTTGTGTGTGTGTGTGTGTGTGTGTGTGTGTGTGTGTGTGTGTGTGTGTGTGTGTGTCCGTTACCTATAGACTCCGAAACGGTTGAACCGATTTTCTTGAAAATTTACACAGTTGTACTATAAGCGTCTGCGAGTGTTCTTAGCTAGGTTTTGTGTCGAGGTACCCCCGATAAATATCGAAAATCGATAATCGAAAAAGTCGGGTTATAGAAGGAATGGTCCGATTTTAATCACATTTCATACACTCATAGACAAAGACATAAGAAACGATATTCAAAAGTTTCAAGGTTACAGTTCTTACAATAGTGCAGAAAATCGATAATATATATATATATATATATAAAAGGCAAGATATTTGTGTGTGTGTCTGTTTATCTGCCTGTATGTATTTGTTCAGCCCTTTAATTTTAGTTTTTACTTCGGGTTTGGCTCTAAGTAGGTATAATTGTAGTTCTTAGTCTCAGCCATGATACCATTTACTTAGAGGACTTATTTAGCCTTCAAAATTCAGTTTACGACGAAAAGAAAAATATTTGATATCGATACCAGGAAATCAAAATTTAACTTACATCCATTAATTTTTCTTTCAGTCTACGGTTTCGCTTTAACTGGAAACAACTATTGCTGTTTAGTCTTTCGTGCCAACGTCCAAATAGTCTGAGCTCCAGGACCATGGATAAGTTTTAAAGCTTTCATTACACCCGAGCAACGCCGGGCTATACTGCTAGTTAAGAATTAAAATCAACTTTCTTCTTCACTTTTACGAAAATTTTACAATGACGTATGAAATCCTGCTTTTGCCGCATAGAAAAAAGATTGAACTTGTGCTTACAGAAAAAAGCCGAAACCGGATTTTGCGAGAAGTTAAATTGATTTTCTGACCAATGGAAGCGATTTTCAAAACCAAAAAAAATTCCGCAATCCAGTGCGGAAATTCTAAAGGATATATAAATGACTTCGATCAGCGTCACTCAGTCAGGGATGGAAGCAGCAGAGACGACAAGCTAAAATGTAACGGCAGAAGCTTCAAGTGGACCCGGACATTCGTCCTTTTTCCCCTTCTTTCTCGTGTGCTGGTTCATTTTACTTCTTCTTCTCCATTCAAAGATACTTCTACTGAACAAACGCTCATACATACATACATACATACATACATACATACATACGCATAAACTCCTTCCAACAAATTACTACTAGGAATATTTTCTATAACTCTTGATACCCTTCATTTTCTCATGGAACATTAACTTTTACGAATTCTTGTTATTCTTTTCATTTAATAAATTTCTATTTTAACATGAAAAATGTATATTTTTATTCTTTCACACATCCACTAGTTTCCACTATTCCACAAATCCACAATCCACACATTCCAACCTGCCGACAACCAATCTACAACCAACCTTCTGATGATAACTTTCTGATGGTGATAATTCTGGATAAATTTTGTAAGCTGTAGAGAGTTCGTTTATGTTTTACACAAAGGCCGAATCGAATAAGCATTAATCCCCCCCTCCCCATAGCTTCACGGTAAAAAAAAGTTTAAAATTAAAACAAGGAGGAGAATTAAAAAAAGAATAAAATTTAACTTTTTCTCACCCATTTTCTCCAAATTCATTTCTTCTTCTTCTTCTTCTTCTTCTTCTTCTTCTTCTTCTTCTTCTTCTTCTTCTTCTCCTCCTCCTCCTCCTCCTTCTTCTTCTTCTTCTTCTTCTTCTTCTTCTTCTCTGTCAAGTTAACTCCTTGTGTTATCTTATAAGTTCAACAACCATTTCCTTCAATAAATAACTTCCGGTCGTTTTAGGTTTAATAACTTGACAGTCTAAATCTTGACCCACGCTTTCGCCACCTCCAACCTTTCCATCATCCACTTGTAAAATCCCAAATAATTTTAACGTCATCTTAAGCTCTCTTTCATTGGTGACTATCGGCAGGTCGCTGACATCTTGTCAACGGAAATATACTAAATGTTATTACGCCATTTTGTTTTTGTTTTTGTTTTTCATTAATAGTTTTAAGTCTTCTATTAAATGTTTTCTGTCTTACATTAAAAGTAGCATTTTTCGCGATACCTCCTTTTTTAAATGTATTTTTATAAATGAAAAAGCCATTTTGAAGCTTTTATTTTAGCTTTAATTGAAAGCTAAAGGATTTGCTGTAACTATTAAATTCAATCTTCTGTTGTGTATTTTTCGAACAGATTATATTCATTGGAAATGATTTTTAAACCTTTTTTGCTTTTTTCTCAAATGGCTGATCTGTACCTTTTTCAATCTTCCATCGAAACGTAATTCTCTTTATTAAAAAAATTTAAAATAAAATATACTTTTTCTGTAATTTGAAATCATGGTAAATTTTTTATTGTTCCCCGAAGGCCTTTACCCCTTCAGATCTTTCCAAAACATCCTTAATTCCATGCAAATGTAAATGCTGAACTCAAATCGATAATTTTTTATGACAAAACCTACCTTTTTTCAACTTAACGACCAGAAGAATATCGAACTTCTTGTCGCTGTTTATCTCACCAGTAACCACGCTTCACAAATGTTATTCACTGCAGAATGACTTCACACACAGTTTACAGATTTTCGGCCTTTTCACTTTCTTTTTTCAATTACTATGCGAAAATTGAGTTCCGAAACCAAACGAATCGCGGAGTAATTGCTCAAAGGAAGTAAATGGGCCGAAATAAGTATCCTACTCCTCAAATCATTCAGCGGTGAATCAGATATGAGAACGGTGGTAAGGAGTGAGATATAGTCCGATTTTTCTGGTCGATAACATGAAAAAAGGTAGGTTTCTTCAATAAACAATTATCGATTTGAGTTCAGCATATACATTTGCACGGAATTAAGGATGTTTTGGAAAGATTTGACGGGGTAAAGCTTTCGGGGAACAAATAAAAAATTTACCGAAATTATTTAGCTTTATTATGGGGGCTTTAGGCGTTAAAAATAATTGAAAAAACATGAGCGACTTTTATGTATGAATCCTCAGAATTCTTGAAGATCGAAAAAGTTTTAAACAAATTCTAAATCAATGTTGAGTCTACTTTTTTCTAAATCATTAATGTATTTAAGCGGATGTGCGTTGTGGCAGTGGATATCGGCTCGGAACGAGAAATCGGGGAGCCGAGTTCGAATTCCAGTTGAATTCCTTGCATTCACTTACGCGCAAATGCCCTTGGGAAAGGTATTAATCCGTCTCTTCCCTCCAGTTATGGGTTAAATAATAGGACAGATTGGGTTCTATAGCCTTGGTCGGCAACCAGTCTACTGCAGAAAGCAATGGCATCCTACTGCGGGATTATCTTCTGCCCAGTCAGTCATGTCTCTTTCGAGACATGATCGCCCAAGCGTGTATCACGTATGGCACTTAACTGACTGACTGAATGTAATAGTTGGAGACATGATTAAGGCTTCTACTGGGCATAAAGTGGGGGATCGGATTTCTATTGTTATGAAGTAATAAACTGATCCCCCACTAATTATTACTTAATAATATAATCCATTTCTACCCCTCTAGCTATGAGTCAAATAACAGGACCTATTGGGTTCTATAGCCTTGGCTGGCAACCAGTCTACCGCAGAAAGCAATGGCAACCTACTGTGGGATAATCTTCTGCCCAGTCAATCATGTCTCTTTTGAGACATGATCGCCCAAGCCTGTATCGCGCATGGCACTTAACTGACTGATTTAAGTTTTGAGTTGTTTATCTACTAACTCAAATAATAAGGACGTTTTTGACAATTCCAAACCCCAAATAAGCCACCTTTTTAGTCGTAATGTCTAAACATTGAAAACATTTTCCTAAATTTAATTCATGAACATTTCTACCATTCACCCACACTAAAAAAAAATTTCAACAATCTTTTTTTGTGTGGGTGAATGATAGAAATGTTCATGAATTAGAAAGACGGTTATATTTGCGTTAAGTAGAAAGATTGTAGCGTATGGGAGCTGGTTAATGTTTCTTTGATTCGGCCTTGTGTCAGACTTAACCGAATTCCCTACAGCTTACAGGTTTTATGCTGAATTATCATCAGAGGGATGGTTGTCGGCAGGTTGGAAGATGTGACAGTGTAAGAATAAAATATGCATTTTGTATTTTAAAATAGAAATTTATTAAAACAAGGGCCAAACCTGAAGCAGACGACCACCACGTTTAATTTCGTGGTTTTTCATTTTTTTTTTTTTTACTTTTTTCAGCGCAGTTCTATCAAATAAGTTTTTTTTCGTCGTAAACTGAATTTTGAAGGCTAAATAAGTCCTCTGAGTAAATGGTATCATGGCTGAGACTAAGAACTACAATTATACCTACTTAGAGCCAAACCCGAGCACAAACTAAAATAAAAGAGCTGAAAAAAAACAGACATACAGGCAGAGAAACAGACACACACACAAACATATTGCCTTTTATATATATATATATTATCGATTTTCTGCCCTATTGTAAGAACTGCAACCTTGAAACTTCTGAATATCGTTTCTTATGTCTTTGTCTAGGAGTGTCTATTTTTTCGATTATCGATTTTCGATATTTATCGGGGGTACCTCGACACAAATCCTAGCTGAGAACATTCGCAGACGCTTATAGTACAAATGTGCAAATTTTCAAGAAACTCGGTTCAGCCGTTTCGGAGTCTATAGATAACGGACACACACACACAGACAGACAGACAGACAGACACACACACACACACACACATACACACACAAAGTTCCATTTATAAATAAGTTTAGATAATAAATATAGATTTGAGTTCTTAAGGGTTCCCACGTTAAATTCGGCCTTGTACCATTTGCAGCCTCACTGAGTAGAGTAGGCTGGTGAATATTAATGTGTGTGTGTGTGTGTGTGTGTGTGTGTGTGTGTGTGTGTGTGTGTGTGTGTGCGCGTGTGTGTGTGTGTGTGTGTTGTAGGTTAAGCGTTGAGTGATGGTTGTCATGCGACATATTTGAATATTGGAGCCACATACTGGGGCTTGTATCGCGCAACCTTTCAAATAGAGAAGACCTGGCGGTCTGCATTGAAAATCAACATTTGAAAGGCTGGATGGTGGCTGGTTTTAAATGCCCACACATAGCAGATGTAGTAAGTAAATCTGAATTTTATTCTAAGAAGCAGTGCTCTTAGTCCTTGGTTGTTTCTTTCTTCTTAGAATGCATATATATATATATATATATATATATATAAATATATATATATATCCGAGTGAATACAGAACGAAGAAAGACATTAATTTAAAACAGTGCTATATATATATATATATATATATATATATATATATATATATATATATAAAATTAATTTCGATGTTCAAAACTGTTGAATAATCATTTCAACATGAAATACCTAAGAGAGATTTCACATCTCATCGGCAACTACCACATTTCAAAATGAAATAAAAAAGAAATAAAAAATGAAGGTTAAGAATGAAAAAAATTACGTCACAAAAAAAAATTGGTTAGCAATCAACGTCTATTTTTAGATTCTGGATAATTTTACTTTTAGATAAAGTTGTAAGTGAAAAACTGGAAGATTTGGCTTTGTGTAGCTTTACAAAGAGAAAGGCGTTAAAGGATGGAATAGGAAGTGGTGTTAAACTGAGAATTGAGTTATTTTTATTTCATTTTGAAATGTGGTAGTTGCCGATGAGATGTGAAATCTTCTTTTAGGGATTTCATGTTGAAATGATCATTCAACAGTTTTGAACATCGAAATTAATTTTATTTTATAATTTGCTCTGTAATTTTATTTACATTGAGCCCTCCAGCTGGATCATTTTTTAATATTAAAATATTAATATTAATTAGGATCGGGTCTTTGAGATTTACCTGCCTGCTTTTCCTTTTGGATTAAAGTTATTTAAAAAAAATATGTATATAATAATAATAATAATAATAATAATAATAATAATAATAATAATAATAATAATGCTAATACTAATAATTGTTATACTATCTTTGAGCTCGTTTCGAAAAACCCACCGAGAACAAACTCGGAGGGGAAAGAAGGGGAAGTAAAAAAAGAAACAAACGGAGTGCATGAGCTGACGTCAAATACTCGTAGGAAAGAAAAAAAACCCGAGACGAAAACCCTAACACTAAATAGTAGAGCAACAAAGAAGTCTAACCCTGACGAGCCGTAGGGTGAAACCTAGGTAGGTTAGTTGGCTCTTACTTAGATTTATTCTTTACATATATATATATATATATATATATATATATATATATATATATATATATAATACTGTATAAAAGTATTAAGACAAGAACTATTTTATCTTTTATGAGGCATATTGCCAGAAAATAAACAATTTAATTAAAATAATTTTCTTTGATTTACTCAACAAATGATTTAACAAGAAAAATACTTGTGACAAAATAAATTTAATATTTAGTATAATAAGCCTTTTGCTTTGAAATAATAAAATAATGGCGACAATTTACCAATCGCACCTAGTATATATATATATATATATATATATATATATATATTGCCAGAAAATAAACAATTTAATTAAAATAATTTTCTTTGATTTACTCAACAAATGCTTTAACAAGACAAACACTTGTTACAAAATAAAATTAATATCTAGTATAATAGCCTTTTGCTTTGATCACAGCCTTCATTCTGGCAGGCATTGACATCACAAGTATCTAATGATATCTCCTGCCAAGCAGCTAGTATTTGTTTCCAAAGTGTGTCTTGCGAAGTAACATTAGATTTATTCAATTTTTTATCTAAAATATCCCATAGATGTTCGATAGGTTTGAGATCAGGGATTTGTGGGGGGCCAATTCATATTCCGAAGCCTTCCTTCCTCTTCTATTTTAGTAAGATAATTCTTACAAAGTTTTGACTTTTCCCCCCTGTATTTGAATTTCAGTGAGGTTTTTAGGAAAATCACCCCCTGTCCTAATATTTTTGCGCACTACCGGTAGTGTGCAAAAACGTCAGGACAGGGGTGATTTTAAACTTTATTTTGATGCCTCATAAAAGATAAAATAGTTCTTGTCCTAATACTTTTGCACAGTACTATATATATATATATATATATATATATATATATATATATATATATATACTGTTAAATATAAGAGACAATGTCTATTATGTTTAATCATGAGCCATTCTAAACGTCGTATTTTTGCTTTAATTTCAGTTGAAAATAAAGGCAAAAATTATCTCTTATATTTAACAGCGTATATATATATATATATATATATATATATATATATATATATATATATAGATGGTAGCTCTTCAGGGTTGGTGGAGCAAACACGAGTGAATGAATTTAGAAAAAACAGAAGAAAAGGGTTTGTGCAAGTCGGGATGCTTCGAAGAAACTCTACTGACGCTATCAAAGAAAGAAAAAAAGAAAAAGAAAAAGAAAGAAAATAGAAAGAAAGAAGGAAAAAAGAACAAAGAAAGACAAAAGAAAGAAAAATGTAAAAATTGGTAAAAAGAGGCAACGAAACAAAAGAAAGAAAAATATTTAGAAAGAAAGACGGAAGCAAAATGTTACGAAAGATGAAAAACAAGAAAGAAAGAAAGAAAGAAAGAAAGAAAGAAAGAAAGAAAGAAGGAAAATGATAAGAAAGATATAAAAACGATGTAATAAGACAGAAAGAAAGAAAGAAAGAAAGAAAGAAGGAAGGAAAAAAGAAAGAAGGAAAAAAGAAAGAAAGAAAGAAGGAAAAAAGAAAGAAAGAAAAATGAAAGAAATAAAGAGGAAAGAAAATTATTGTGAAAGATATAAAAACGATGTTAAAAGAAAGAAAGAAAGAAAGAAAGGAAAGAAAATAAATAAAAAAGAAAGAAAGAAAATGATGAGAAAGATTTAAAAACGATGTAAAAAAGAAAGAAAGAAAGAAAGAGAAACGAATGAAAATGTAAGAAATATATAAAAGAAAGGGAGCGAGAAAGAAAGAAAAAAGAAAGTAAGAAAGAAAATGATGAGAAAGATATAAAAACGATCTAACAAGAAAGAAGGAAAGAAAAAGAAAGAAAGAAAAAGGAAAGAAAGAAAATGAAAGAAAGAAAATGATGAGAACAATATAAAACGATGTAAAATGAAAGAATGAAAGAAAGAAAGAAAGAAAGAAAGAAAGAAAGAAAGAAAGAAAGAAAGAAAAATATAAGAAATTTATTAAAGAAAGGGAGCGAGAAAGAAAGAAAGAAAGAAAGAAAGAAAGAAAGAAAGAAAGAAAGAAAGAGAAACTTTAGAAAGAAAGAAAGAATGAAAAAAATTTGTTAAGACCATAAAAAAATGTAACGGGAAGGAAAGAATAAAAGAAGGCAAAATAAGAATTTGAAAAATAAAACCTGAAAAACAAAAATGAAAGAAAGCTGTAAAAGGAGGGTAACGAGAAAGAAAGAAAGAAAGAAAGAAAGAATAGTTTAACTAGAAGAAAATGAAAACCTTTAACGAAAAGACAAAAAGAAAGAATGTATAATTAGCCGAGAGTAAAAGACAACAAAATAAAAATTAGAAAAATATAATCAAAAATGAGATAAGTAAAAAAGCAACAAAGCGATAAAATTTAGAACGAAAACAGAAATTTATTCCCAAAAAACACTTTAAAAAAAAACGAAATTATATATACGAAAAATTATCTTTCATTTTCCCAAGACCCTCTACGGCTCTTCCCAGAATTCAACCTTCCGTTAACCGACGCATGTTTTAAGATTAGATTTATTGTTGTTGCTGTTGTAATTAGCGTGAACAGATCAAAAGCCTCATTAAAAAAGCAAATAATTCCATCCAATGAGCAAAGAGTTAGTCAAGTGCTGTATTATTCCATCACGGAATATCTTTCTGTTTTAGCCGCTTTGATAACGCCATTAATTAAAGGCCCTTTACCGGAAGTTTGTCTCTGGCGACGAGGAGAGTATCTAATAGTTAAAGGTTATGTCATAAGTGATTTCCGTTTTCGGGAACCAGTTATAAGTGACGAATGTAACATCCTAATTAAGTGTTCATTAAATAAAGCAGGTGATGAAAATAGGCTACAAAAATTTCGTTGAAAAGCCCCCCGTGCTCCTCTATGGGGGGAGAAATGTTATTCTCCCCATTGACAACGCAATGCCGCGTTTAGCAAGAATTACACCGGAACAAAATTAGATACTCGGCAGATCTGTTTTGAGTTTTGTTTAACGGCATATCAACACCCCTATTTAATGCCAAAAAGGTAAAGTTTTAAGATGTTTTTTTAATGTTCGGTTATAGTAAGAAGGTTGGTTTAGTCAGAGTTTGATGGAAAAAAAGATTTATTTTTATTTTCAGTTTTATTTTATTTTAGAAAACTGAAGATCACTTCTAGTTTTGTATTCAAAAATGTATTGCTGGTAATAATTTTTTGTATTCAAAAATGTGTAACGGTAATTTTTTTTCCCTTCAAAAATATATTCTTGGTAATATTTATCATTCAAAAATGTATTATCTACTCCTTCAGTTTCTTTTCTCGCACTTCCCACCTGTGGAACTCGCTTCCATATTCTTGCTTTCCTGACGGCTACAACCTCCAGGAATTTAAATGCAATGCCAATACTCATCTCTTAACCACTTGACTCTAGTTCTTTCTACACAACCCTGTAAATCCTTTCCTTTCTCCCCACCTTTGCAATTGTCATCACACCTGTTTTCCCTTCCTTCTCTTGCTCCTTTCTAACTGATTCGTCTTTCTCTTCACTCTCTTTTACTTAAACTTTTTACTCTTACGTAGCCCCCTGCACATCAGTGACGTTACCGCCTTGCTCGAGGTGATACGATTAAAAAAATTGGCAATATTTTTCCTTCAAAAACGTATATTTTTCACTAAAAGTCTATTTTTATACTTTAACAGTGTTTTGACACCAGTTTGGGGGTTAACTATTTGCCCATAGCTGGGACCCTAACAGGTGCTACCACTCCAGGTCAGGGTGGACCTGGGAACAACAGCAATTAAGAGGTAGTTTCATGCTCCTCACAATCTTCCAATCAGAAGCCTTGCTGCTGGATGCAGTTTACCGTCATACCCAGGACTCGGCAGGTTTGTTCCACCCTTCCGGTCATATTTGGTCGAAAAGTAGAAGAGATGTGCAAGCGTTCTAACGGAAGGCGGAAAGTGTGACACCGAGATCCGAAGTCGCTTTGGCATGGCCAATGACGCATTTCAAAAGCTAACCAGTGTACTGAGAGACAGGAAAATTTCGTTGAAACCAAAAAAAAAAAGTACTGAACTATTATGTGAGATCTGTTTCTCCAATATGGCAATGAACGTGGAACGATCTCCTCAAAGATGAAGACGAGACTCGAAGTAACAGAAATATGGTTCTACAGAAGGATGATGAGGATGCAATGGACCGACCATGTAAGCAACGACAAAGTATTGGAGAGGATGCAAGCGAAGAGGAATCTTATATTCAACATCAAAAAGAGACAGCTGAAGTTTCTGGGACACGTAACGAGGAAGGAGGGCTTGGAGAATTTAATAATCACGAGACGGGTAGAAAGAAAGAAAGAAAGAAAGAAAGAAAGGAGAACGAAACTTTAAAATTTTAAATTTGGATTGATGACTATAAAATAAAATTAAAACAATAAAAGAAAACGGTTAAATTTTAAATATTCTATTTTTTTTTTAAATATACAAACCTCTCCTTTATGTGCCGTGTCCTTTCAGGACGTAGGCGATCATGGACTTTCACTCGTCCCTGTCCCTTTTCGCCCTTAATATTTTTTCCCTTGGTATCTCTTCCAAACTCTGCTACGCTATCCATTTGATCAGGCCCATCAAGTATGTCTTGTGCTGCTTTCCCCTGTCTCTTTTTTCCTTCTATCCGACCTGTGAATATCAAATTTTCCAGGCCCACCGTCCTCATTAGGTGAGCCAAGGAACCTCATTTGTCTCTTCTTCATGTTAAGTATGAGCTTTCTTCTCGTTTGAATCCTCTACAAAACCTCATCGGTGCTCAGTCTATAATATCCTCAGCATCCTTCTGTAGAGCCTCTCCTTAATCTCTGAGAAGATTATCCAGCATTCGTTACAATATAGAAGGACAGATAATCACTCTTTTCTCTGTCTCCAGCGAAATCTTCCTGAATAAATTAGTTGTTTTGTTTTATGGTATATCAACACCTCAGGGGGTCATTTATTGCCAGCTAATTATTTATTATTATTTTTTTGTTATTGCTGGTAATACCTTTTTCTTTCAACAATTTATTGTTGTTTTTATATAAGTTTTGTGTTTAGTAATTACTTTTTTCTTATCAAGATTCATTGGGATTTGTTTTTTAAAGGCAGGGTCCCCAAGTCCTACCCTGTTATTTAACCCCATAACTGGAGTGAAGGGACGGATTAATACCTTTCCCAAGGGTACCAGTGCTTAAGTGAATGCAGGGTATTCAACTGGAATTCGAACTCGGCTCACCGATTTCTCTTTCCGAGCCGATATCCACTTCACCATAATGCACAATGCACATCCGTCACGAAACGCTTACAGTACCTGGTATTTCCAAACGGTCACCCATCTAAGTACTGACCAGGCTCTACGTTGCTTAACTTCGGTGATCGAGCGAGAACCGGTGTATTCAACGTGATAGGCCGTAAGCATGCACATCCGTCTCTATACGCTTACAGCACCTGGTATTCCCAAACGGTCACCCATCTAAGTACTGACCAGGCTCTACGTTGCTTAACTTCGGTGATCGAGCGAGAACCGGTGTATTCAACGTGATAGGCCGTAAGCATGCACATCCGTCTCTATACGCTTACAGCACCTGGTATTCCCAAACGGTCACCCATCTAAGTACTGACCAGGCTCAACGTTGCTTAACTTCGGTGATCGAGCGAGACCAGGTCTATTCAACGTGACTGTTCTCGTTCCACTGCTTATTAGGGCAGGTCGATTTAAAACTCTGATATTGCACCCAGTTTGAAAGTTGGGGTTTGAGATGATAAATAACATAAAAATTTTTTTTTTTCAAATTTCTTACTGTTTGTTGAGGAATTACTTTAAAAGATTAAGTTTAATTTCAAGATTGTAGATTTACAACTTAACTCCGTTGATTAGTGAAACTCTTACAGCCTTAAGAACTTATAATTTACTCAACCTTTACAAATTGTATATAGACTTAATGTATGGCACAAGAGCATTATTATCAAATCATTGGACCATCAAGAAAGACCTTCATTTACTCTGAATGGAAATTATACTCAATATTTTGGCTATATTATAATGTAATTACACAATACAGAAATTTTAGTTCGATATTCAACAAACAAAGCAAATTTAAAACATTTTATCTTCTGTGTGGCATTAAAATGGTGTTAATCCCACTCCAATAAAGAATGCAAATTTAAAACATTCTGTCGTATCATTTGAAACCTGCAGTATTATGTGTTATATAACACTTTTATCTATTTTTTGTAACCGTTTAATTTTTTTTTTCTTTACAGTTTTTACTTCTAAGACAGGAACCCTGAAACAAATCACTTTAATTTACACAGAAATTACCATATGCAAAAAAATTCAAATGCACATACACAAAATCGAGTCTTCATTATGTAACCTGTCAGCCTAACGTCTACAAGAATTGGAAATATTTTTTTACGAGAAGTATGGCCCGGCATTGCCCGGGTGTAATGAAAGCTTTAAAACTAATCCATGGTCCTGGAGCTCGGACTCTTTGGACGTTGGCACGAAAGACTAGAAAGCAATAGTTGTTTCCAGTTTTTAAAGCGAAACCGTAGACTGAAAAAAAAATGAATGAATGTAAGTCAAATTTAAAACATTCTGTCGTATCATTTGAGGCCGGCAGTATTATGGTGTTGTATAACATTCATCGAGTTTTTTTTTGTTTTTTTTTTGTAACCGTTTAATTTTTTTTTTCTTTACAGTTTTTCGAATACAGTAAAAAAAAAATAAAATTGCATATTTTGCATGTGGTGATTCATAATTAATGAATAATGAAAATTCTGGTTTAAATATATTTTCCATTCATTTAATAAAGAAAATATTAAATTTATTTGGATTTATTCTTGAAATAGTAAATCTTTCAAGTCAGTTTACAAGCAAAAAGCTGCGCAAATTGGTTATTTCTGTATATTCCATTCAGACGATAGTTTAAACTTAATTCTCAAAAGTTGGAATTTAAAGTTTGGTGTCAGTACCTATCACGAGTTCGAATTCCAGTTGAATCCATTGTATTCACTTACGCGCAAATATCCTTGGGAAAGGTATTAATCCGTCTCTTTCCTCCAGTTATGGGTTAAATAGCAGGACAGATTGGGTTCTATAGCCTTGGTCGGCAACCAGTCTACCGCAGAAAGCAATGGCAACCTACTGCGGGATAATCTTCTGCCCAGTCAGTCATGTCTCTTTCGAGACATGATCGCCCAAAGAGTATATCACGTATGGCACTTAACTGACTGACTGAATATAATAGTTGAACATATGATTCAGGCTTCTACTGGGCATAAAGTGGGGGATCTCTTTTATATCGTTATGAAGTAATAAACTGATCCCCCACTTATTACTACATAATATAATACATATCTTCCCTTTCTAGCTATGAGTCAAATAGCAGGACAGATTGGGTTCTATAGCCTTGGTTGGCAACCAGTCTACCGCAGAAAGCAATGGCAACCTACTGCGGGATAATCTTCTGCCCAGTCAGTCATGTCTTTTTGGAGACATGATCGCCCAAAGCGTGTATCGCGCATGGTACTTAACTGACTGACATATCACATCAAACCCCAGCTTTCATAATGAGTGCAATGTCGATTTTCTAAAAAAAGGAAAAACAGTGAAAAATCAACTTGGCCTTTTAGGATAGACAAATAAAATGCAGAAATTTTAGTTCGATATTCAACAAACAAAACACATTTAAAACATTTTGTCTTCTAATAATACGGTGTTAGAATTTTATCTATTTTGGGGGGTTTTGTTAATTATGATCTAACAGATATTATTCATCGAGTAGGATTTTTTGTAACCGTTTAAGTTTTTTTTTCTTTACAGTTTTTATCAAATACAGTAATAAAAAAAAATGAAATAAAATTGCATATTTTGCATGTAGTGATTCATTACTAGAATTCTGGTTTGAATAGGTTTTCCATTCAATGTATCACTTCCCGCCTGTGGAACTCGCTCCCGTATTATTGCTTTCCTGACGGCTACAACCTCCAGAAATTTAAATGCAATGTCAATACTCATCTATTAACCACTGGACTCTAGCTCTCTCCCCACCTCCGTATATCCTTCCCTTTCTCTCCACCTATGTATCTGTCATCGCACCTGCTTTCTCAGCTTTCTATTGTTCCTTTCTAACTAGCTTGTACTCCTCACTCTTTTCTAATTAATCTCTTTACATTTATGTAACCCCCTGCACATCAGTGGCGTTTCCGCCTTGCTCGGGGTGAAATGATTAAAAAACAAAAAAAAATCTGATAAAGAAAATATTAAATTCATGAATTGATTTTTTTTTAATTTTTAATTTTTTTATTGAAATAGTAAAATTTTGAAGTCAGTTCATAGGCAAATACCAGCGGAAATTAGATATTTCTTGTTTGCAGACGATTTTAAGACTAAATGCTCAAAAATTGGTACAATCTATCAATCTAAAACTTGGTAGCAATATTTATAATGTCAAAACTCAGTTTTTATCCCAAGTGCAATTTTGATGTTTTAAATATAACTAAAAAATCAATCAACCGTATTGCTCATGTCTAGGGATAAAACCACTGTATCAACAAATACACAAGCCAAGACATTTATCAACAAGTGGTTGAGAGTTCAATCCCTTGGTTCGGTTAGTGTGTACTTGCAGTCATTGGAAACCAGCAAACAATAACTGAATTGTACTAAATGAAATAAGACTAGACAATATGCCGACACATGTGCAGTGGAACGAGAACGATCTAGGTTAGATAAGAGTTCAGTTCAGAATTCTCTTGAGGTTAACCGGACCAATATACGCCTTAGGAAAGCCGGAGAGCACAACGACAGAAACGTAGTGATAAAAACAACAAAGATAGGGACAAGTGTTCGAATATAATTATTTACATTGTTCGGGTCGTTGTCCTCATCATTATTGCCATATTCAACAAGTTTCGACTGTCGTACGCTCTGACCTTCTCCAGGTGATTAGAATTTTGAACTAAATTCTTCATTTCGATCACTGGGGGAAATTGATCTTGTTCTATTGATCATGCTACTTCCGGATGACTTAATTATCTCCATTTAAATCAACTCTCGAAGTTTTTCTTCACCACTGCTGTAGCTAGGTATTGAACTTACAGCACTTTGAGTCAAGTCATTGAACGAAATCTTAGGTGAAAATTAACTTAGTACAAAAAATAGGAGTAAAAAAAAACGGAAAAATAACCCATAAACTTTATTTTGTACCGGATCGAACTCAAAATCTAATCAGTTTGTGCCAGTCATGAGACCAATTATCCCTGAGAGTTTCATCCGAATCCATCCAGCCGGTCTTGAGATATCTTGTCCAAGAACAAACAGACAGACAGACAGGCAGGCAAACAAACGCGACCAAAAACAATACCGCTACCCTAAAGCCAAAAAAGAAAATAATCTAGTAATAGAGAGCGAGAATAAAGTCCTATCAAGTGTAAGAAGATAGAATCTATGATCAGAAGCAAAATAGACGTCAACATCTTATTAGCCAGAAATGTAACTATCTTGAAGTTTTCCTTCTGGCTTCTTTCAACATGGTATTATCTGCGTATTTGTTGTTAACATTATTTCCGTCAATAATAAATCCTGGTAGGACTCCTACTTCTCTTAGAATCGTTCCGATCAGTCAGTTAAGTGCCATACGTGATACACGCTTTAGACGATCATGTCTCAAAAGAGACATGACTGACTGGGCAGATGATTATCCCGCAGTAGGTTGCCATTGCTTTCTGCGATAGACTGATTGCCAGTCACGACTATAGAACCCAATCTGTCCTGTTATTTGACTCATAAACTAGAGGTGGAAGAAATGTATTATATTATTAAGTAGTAATTAGTGGGGGGTCAGTTTATGACTTCATAACAATAGAAAACCGACCCCCCCCACTTTATGCCCAGTAGAAGCCTTAATCATGATTCCAACTATTATATTCAGTCGGTCAGTTAAGTGTCATACGTGATACACGCTTTCTCACTTGAAATATTGCATTCAAATTTTATTTTTAGCTGCAATATTATAAGTAAGAAATTTCTTAATTTTACTTCACTAGAATATCTTGTCCTTTACTTTTCCAGGTTTAATGACTTGTCCTGTTTTTCTCCAGGTTTAATAACTTTTCCGGGTTTAGTATAATCTTAAGAATATTAATTTTCATTTGAGCATATTTCCATGTAATCCGTGATTTTTCCAGGCATTGCTACTAATTTAATATAAACTTAATGCTGAAACACCATTCAAAAATATTAAAAAGAAAAAAATTATATGCAATTGATAAAAAAACAATAAAAAATTTATATTTATAATTAATTCTGATATTCAATTCTGATAAAATGATAAGTGATAAGCAAAGTTTGATTGACAAAAATGGTAAGATATAATCAGAATTTAAAAACCGCATGCAAAAATATTAAACAGAAAAAAATTATAAAGAATAAGATTTATAATTAGAAGCGTTAGTCACTCACTCACTTATGTCCTTATGTAGTTAGTCTCCCTTTTTGGACATCACATATTTTGATGTAAATCTTTTTCTGCTGAACCAAAATTCAAAAATCTTTTTTCAAAATGTAGTTAAGGAGGTCTTTTATCTAACTCTGTAAAGTGTTTGAAATTTGGTTGAGGACTGAATTAGTGGTGAAGCTTGAAAGCTGCCTAAATTCACTCAATTTCGAACTTAAGAATATATTAATCTACTGCCATGATTATCTTAAATAATTTCTTACAATCTAAAATTTTTTTCTGGCTTTATATGTTGATAAACTGTAAAAATGAGCAAGAAAAGCACACACGAGGAAGTCAATTCTACAAATACATTCTTTCTGTTTTCTTTCTTTCGATGTGTTTTTCTTTTGTTTTTTCTATCTATTTGTTTTCTTTCTTCTTTTTCTTCCTTTTAGTTTTCTTTTTTTTTTTTTTTGCTTAATTCTTCGTTTTTTTTTTCTTTCTTTTTTTGAGTTTTCTTTTTTGTTTTTCTTCCTTTCTTTGTGCTACCTTTTCTTTCGTTTTAATTGTTTTCTTCTTTCGTCTTTTTGTCATTCTGACGTTTGGTTTCCTTCCTTCTTTCTTTCTTTCTTTCGGTTTTCTTTTGTTTCTTTGTTTTTTTTTTCTTTTTGTTTTACTTTTTCCTTCTTTCTTTTTGTTTGTTTTCTTTCGTTGCGTTTTCATTTTTCTTTCTTTCTTCATTCCTTTCTTTAAGTTTTCTTTCTTTGTTACCTTTTTCTTTGTGCTTTCTTTCTTTTTTCTTTCTTTCGTTGAATTTTCTTTCTTTGTGTTACTTGTTTTCTTTCTTCCTTCCTTTCTTTCTTTGAGTTTTCTTTCTTTCTTTTTTTTTTTTTTTGCTTGTTTGCTTTTTTTGCGATTCATTCTTTCCTTGTTTTTCTTTTCTTTCTCCCTTCCTTTCTTTATTTCTTTGAATTTTCATTCTTTCTTTGTGATCTTTTCTTTCCTTTTGTTTTTCTTTCTTTCTTTCTTTTTTCTTTCCTTCTTTTTTCTTCATTTTTGCTTGTTTTCTTTTTCGTTCTTTCTTTCTTTGTGTTCTTTCTTTTTCTTTCTTTGTTATTTTTTTTTATTTTGTTTTTTTCTTTCATTTTTTTGTATTCTTTCTTCTTTTTTTCCTTCTTTTTTCTTTCTTTTTTTTTTTTAATCATTTCACCCCAAGCAAGGCATTCCACTGTCACTATTGCACATGGGGTTATATAGGGGAAGGTAAAGAGAAAGAGTGGTTAGATATAGGAAATGTCAAAAGGAGGGTGATAGACGGGTAAGGATACCGAGGCTGGGGGTTGGGTAGATGGGAAGAGTGCTTTAAAGAATGGATGCGAGTTCGTGTGTTAGGAGGTGTCTATTGACCTTACATTTAAACTCCTGGAGATTGTAGCCGTCGGGGAAGCAATCATGTGGAAGAGAATTCCACAGTCGGGAAGTGCGAGAAAAGAAACTGTTGGAGTAGAAATTGCGGTTACATTTTATCGGTTTCACTGTAAAAGGGTGGGATCTAGTTGCTAATCTAGTATCTCGTGCAAATTCGTACCTAGGGGCACCAGTGATCTAAGTTCATCGGAGCAGAAGCCGTGAAAGTATTTATAGAAGAGACACAGGGAAGCCACGTCACGCCGGTAAGAGAGACACTGCAGCCGGTCTGCCAAGTCGGTATCGATCACATTACAGACTCTCTGTTGTATTTTGTCAAGAAGCCCGAGAAGAATAGCAGGTGCACCCGACCAGATGTGGCAGCAGTATTCAATGCACGGGCGGATGGTAGATTTATATATGTGCAGGATAGATTCGGACGGAAAAAACTTCCGGGCCCTGCACAGAGAACCGACTTTCATAGCAGCGGATTTAGCAATGGATTCGATATATTCATTCCACTTGAGACCAAGGAGGCGTAGTGTTTTACTCTCTAGGAGGCAAGCCTGGTCCATGCTAATGGGAGGTAGGTGCGATTGTCTATAATGATTAATTGATAGTAGCTTTGTTTTAGAAGCATTAAAGCTTACGAGCCATTTCTTACCCTAGTCCACTACGGATTGGAGGTCCTTTTCAAGCTCGGCTGCAAAGTTAGCTTTGTCGCCCACACCAGATTTTTGATCAAGGCGAGAGTAAACTGTGGTGTCATCGGCGTACATACCTACTTGGGATCTTATGGTATCAGGAAGATCATTAATGTAGATCAGAAAGAGCGTAGGACCTAGGATAGGGCCTTGAGGGAGACCCGCGTTCGTATGGTAGTTCTGGGAGGCATGTCCATTTAATGCCACTTTCAATGTGCGGTTAGAGAGGAAAGACTGGATTAGGTCAAACAAATGTCCAGTTATACAATAGCTCCGCACTTTGCATAGAAGGCCAGCATGCCAAACTCTGTCGAACGCTTTAGAGATATCCAAGACAACGGTTTTGGCTTCGCCATTCTTGTCGAGAGCCTGGTATATATACTCGGTTATGGTCGTTAGCATATCAGCAGTAAACCTGTTGAAGTGGAAACCATACTGCTTATCCGAGAGGAGACTTTGTGGGGTCCGAGGGTTCTCCAGTGTTTTTACATATATGAACTACAGAGGAAGATTTCCAACAGGCAGGAAAGCAGGAAGCAGATTGGCAGAAGTTGTAGAGCTTAGAAAGGACAGAGGAGAGTTCAGGGCACATTTCTTTAAGACTATGATTGGGATTCCGTCCCCTCCGTTCGCTTTGTGGGGGTCAAGTTTTGAGATTATCTTAGAGACAAGCGAGGGTGTAATGTGGACGTCATTCAGTTGAGCCTCAGTTCTAGGTGAGAAGTCGGGTGTAAAAAACCCAGAATTGTTCGAGAATCTCCGTGCAAAGCATTCAGCCTTGTCCGATGAGGAGTTGAGGACCTCAGATTTATTGATTAGTGGGAGTATTGAGGACCTGCTCTTGTTAAGCACTCTTTTACAGAGTCGCCAGTAGTCTTTGGCGCCGAACTTAGAAGATGCTATGCGTTGCTTCATTCTGGCAGCAAACAACATCTTAGCTTCGTTAAGTATCTTTTTACGAGCTGAAGCGAAAAGGCGCCTATTTTGGTCCGACACATAGCTACGATAGAGCCGGAATAAATGATTCCGGTGGGCAATGGCAGCTGAGCAAGCAAACAAGCGAGAACCATAGAGACGAATGAGATTTAAGCTGAAATTTCCTGGCAGGGATGAAAGCATCGATGCCAGCCTTAACCCAGGCGGAGACCTCGGATGCGCAGTCTTCGACGGGAAGATTAAAAACATTGTTCCATGGGACGTCACAGAGGAAGTCTCGGAACGAATCCCAGTCTGCTCTTTGGTAGCAGTAGGATATTCTCCTAGTCTGGGTTTCTTGGGTAGGGTGGGAGAGGAATGAAATGTTGACGGAAACTACGGTGTGGTCAGAGTTTCCGAGAGGGCAAAGCTGTCTGGTAGTGCAAGTGTCTGGGATGGAAGTGAAGCAGAGGTCTAGTAGTGAGTCCTTTCCGTTAGGGTTGTCGGAGAAACGCATGGGGAAGTCCACCACTTGCGTAAGGGATTGGGTGATTGAAAAATTCATAGTGTGGACACCAGCAAGGTCGGTGACAGAGTTCTCCCGTCACTTGGTGTGGTGGGCGTTAAAGTCACCAAACACAAATATATGGGCAGAGGGATGGGAAGAAATGTCTTTGTCGATATTGTCAGAGATGCTGTCAAGTAACGAACAGTCAGAGGAGGAAGGTGAGCGGTAGAGAAAGAAGAGATAGCTAATCGAGCTTAGAAGTGAGAGACGGAAGCACATGAAAGAATGATCCAGGGATTCAAGAGATGTCACCCGAGCTAGGGGAAGGTGTTTGCTGACATACAGACCAAGCCCATGCATATGAACATTGGACTCCTTCCTGAAGAGGGGAAGGTAACCAGGAACGTAAAACTCAGAAGAGGGGATAGAAGGGTCAAGGTTAGTTTCACATAGGGCTACGATATCAGGTGAGTTAGTGTGAAGGAATGATTCTACGCTGTGAAGGTTAGTGCGGATACTGCGTATGTTAGTGAAAGAGACGCAGACGGGTTTGGGCATTTTCTGACTAGCTGGTTTGGTTTGGCTATTATGTTTGGTTTTTTTCATAGTGATTAAGTTAAGTAGAGGTCTAGAGTAGAATCAGTCGGTCACTTATTTGCAGCATGTGAAGGATGGAGACTGGCGCGGTCTACAACATAATGTTGCCTCGGGGTTGCCCACCGAACGTTCATGCAGGGACGTCCATCCATGCGCGATATGGCACTACAAGAACCCCGGTATTATTCAACTGTTGATCAGAGCAGCCTCTCAAGACGCTACGCAAGCGTTCGGGCTCCTAACTACCAGTCGGAAGCAGCAACCAGGAAACTGCTAACCCGGTACCCTCAGAATGAAAAGATGTTGCCATCATACTCAGTAACTGCAAAGAGCTTCCAGCTGAACTAACACTAAGACCGAAGAAGGGGGATGAACCGGGAACCCCTTCCTAAACAAGAAACAAGGTGATCACCTCTACTCTTGTTCAAAAGAAGGGGGTGGAGTGTGAGACCGGGCGATAGTAGGAACTATCTACTCCAATTAAAAAAAAGAAAAGAAAAGAGTAATTGAAATTTACTAAGTTTTAACTTAGTATAAGTCGAAACGAACTCTTTCTTTCTTTCTTTTTCTTTTTTCTTTCATTTTCTTTCTTTCTTTCTTTCTTTCTTTCTTTTATTTTGTTTTAACTATATACTTCTTTCTTTCTTTTATATACAGACTTCTTTCTTTCTTTTTATTCTATCCATATACGTCTTTCTTTCTTTCTTTCTTTTTCTTTTTTCTTTCATTTTCTTTCTTTCTTTTTTTCTTTCATTTTCTTTCTTTCTTTTTCTTTTTTCTCTCATTTTCTTTCTTTCTTTTTTCTTTCATTTTCTTTCTTTCTTTCTTTCTTTCTTTGCGTTACTCTTACTTTCTTTTTGCATTTAGTTCTTGAAGAAATGGTACCCGAGTGGAACTTTCTATTTTCTTCGTTTGAGTCGCTCATATTTTCTCTGTGGAACATTCTACCGGCTCAGAGTGTTACAATAAATTTTCTGTCTTGTCTTTGGTACCAGTAATTCGCAGCCTTGTGCCAGACCAAGCTCACCACGGTAAATATCATTAATGCAAGAATGTTTGAAGAAAGAAAAACATAGTAAGTTTCGTGCAGCGGTTTAAAAAATCCTGAATGAAAGGAACGGACAAATAATTTGCCGCCGGCAATAGAACTCGATTTGAAAGAACAATAAATAAATCTACGATGACTGCCCCTAACCCCCAAGAGGCTTTCGCAATGACGAGCCATCGGACCGCTTACTGATGATGGAGAGAAACGCTTGAATGTGGCCCAAGTGCCGTCGGCGAGAAAACTGTTGCTTCATTTGGGCAACACGTCAAAATCGCGATAGAGGTGGGAGTACGGAGAAAAGTTTGAAGAATGTCCCAGAAGAGAGGGACCGACAGGAGAAAGGAATAAGAGAAAGAGAAAAAGAAAACAACAGAGAAAAGAATGAAACTTGTTGCGTGAATGAGGCAAAGAAGAAGATTGAAATGGAAGGATTTTCGAGAAAGAAGTATATGGTTAAAAAGAAAGAAAGAAAGAAAGAAAGAAAGAAAGAAAGAAGGAAAGAAAGAAAGAAAGAAAGAAAGACGTATATGGATAGAATAAAAAGAAAGAAAGAAGTCTGTATATAAAAGAAAGAAAGAAGTATATAGTTAAAACAAAATAAAAGAAAGAAAGAAAGAAAGAAAGAAGTATATGGTTAGAAAGAAAAAAGAAAGAAACAAGTCTATAGATAAAAGAAAGAAAGAAAGAAAGAAGTATACGGTTAGAAAGAAAGAAAGAAAGAAAGAAAGAAAGAAGTATACGGTTAGAAAGAAAAAAGAGGTCTATAGTTAAAAGAAAGAAAGAAAGAAAGAAAGAAAGAAGTCTATAAATAAAAGAAAGAAAGAAAGAAAGAAAGAAAGAGGTCGATAGTTAAAAGAAAGAAAGAAAGAAAGAAAAAAAGAAAGAAAGAAAAAGATTTTCTCCGATTTTGTAACGTTGCTAAATTGTGTGCTGGTGGGTGGAGGGGGAATCACTTCGACGTGGTTAAATGGTTAGCCAGTTGGTCTTCTTAAATCAATTCCGACTGAATAATAAGTTCAATCCTCGCTGGATGCTCCGCATTTCCAGCCTTGTGCTACATCTAAACTGCGCTTAGAAAATCAAATTGGACACTTCGATGTGGTTTAATGATTAGCAAGCACGTTCGATCTTTACCGGGTGACTCTTAGCTTGGGCCTCGTGACACAGCTAAGCTATGATTAGAAAATCACCAAATTGTGTGTATGTGTGTGTCTACATTAAAAGGTACAACAAATGTATCCTTTTTCGTTGATGTGCAGTACATACGCGCATGCGTGCGTAGCGGACGAAAACTCGGCTTCTATTCGTTTTGAAATATAATTTTTTTTTTTAATCATATCACCCCAAGCAAGGCGAAAACGCCACTGATGCGCAGGGGGCTACGTAAGAGTGAAAAGATTGGAAAAGAGAGAAACCGGAAACCACAACCTAAACAGGAAACAAGGGATGAGCCTCTTCACCTGTTCAATAGACGTGGGTGGAGTGTGAACCGGGCGATAGTTTAGACTATCTACTCCAATTGAAAAAAAGCGAGAAGATTGGAAAAGAGAAAAACCGGAAACCACAACCTGATAAGAGAAAAACCGGAAACTACAACCTAGAAGAGAAAAACCGGAAACCACAACCTAGAAGAGAAAAACCGGAAACCACAACCTAGAAGAGAAAAACCGGAAACCACAACCTGATAAGAGAAAAACCGGAAACTACAACCTAGAAGAGAAAAACCAGAAACCACAACCTAGAAGAGAAAAACCGGAAACCACAACCTGATAAGAGAAAAACCGGAAACTACAACCTAGAAGAGAAAAACCGGAAACCACAACCTTGAAGAGAAAAACCGGAAACCACAACCTGAAGAGAAAAACCGGAAACCAAAATAGGAAGAGAAAAACCGGAAACTACAACCTGAAGAGAAAAACCGGAAACCACAACCTGATAAGAGAAAAACCGGAAACCACAACCTGAGAAGAGAAAAACCGGAAACCACAACCTAGAAGAGAAAAACCGGAAACCACAACCTGAGAAGAGAAAAACCGGAAACCACAACCTAGAAGAGAAAAACCGGAAACCACAACCTGAAGAGAAAAACCGGAAACCACAACCTGATAAGAGAAAAACCGGAAACCACAACCTGAAAAGAGAAAAACCGGAAACCACAACCTGAAGAGAAAAACCGGAAACTAAAACCTGAAGAGAAAAACCGGAAACTACAACCTGGAGAGAAAAACCGGAAACTACAACCTGGAGAGAAAAACCGGAAACCACAACCTGAAGAGAAAAACCGGAAACCACAACATGAAGAGAAAAACCGGAAATTCACTAGATTATTTGTAGCGTAAAAATACCAGTCCTTCTTTAGGACATATTTTCTGTGTGAATAATATAGGATTTTACCTGTGCAATTGCTTATTGTCGCTCACATAAGGTACCACGTCTGTTTTTTAAAATCGTTACAAGTAATATGACGGGTATATTTAAATAGATTTACAACCGAATTAACTATATTTTCTGCATTTGAATTCCAAGATCGTTATGCAATTTGCTATTGTCCCACGTCAAAATGTATTCTAGTTTTAAAATCCTTGAAATAAAGAACCCAAAGAAATTTAACACAACCTGTCAGTTAGTTAAGTGCCATACGTGATACACGCTTGGGCGATCATGTCTCGAAAGAGACATGACTGACTGGGCAGAAGATTATCCCGCGGTAGGTTACCATTACTTTCTGCAGTAGACTGGTTGCCAACCAAGGCTACAGAACCCAATCTGTCCTGTTATTTGACTCGTAGCTAGATCGAGAACAGATGTATATATTACTTCATAACAATATGAAATCGACCCCCCACTTTATACGCGGCAGAAGTCTTAATCATGTCACTAACTATTATAATTAGTCAGTCAGTTGAGTGCCATGCGTGATAGACGCTTTTGGGCAATCATGTCTCGAAAGAGACATGACTGACTGGGCAGAAGATTATCCCGCAGTAGGTTGCCGTTGCTTTCTGCGGTAGACTGTTTGTCAGCAAAGGCTATAGAACCCAATCTGTTCTATTATTTAACCCATAACTTAAGGGAAGAGATGGATTAATACCTTTCTCGAGGATATTTTCGTGTACGTGAATGCAAGGAATCCAATTGGAATTCGAACTCAGCTCCCCGGCTTGTCGTTCCGAGTCGATATCCACTGCACCACAACGCACATCCTTGAAGTAAAATACCCAAAGAAATTTAAGACGGCCTGTCAGTTAGCTAAGCGCCATACGTGATACATGCCCGGGCGATCATGTCTTGAAAGAGATATGACTGACTGAATATTATCCCGCAGTATTGTTTTCTGCAGTAGACTAGTTGCCAACCAAGGCGATAGAACCCAATCTGTCCTAATTTTTAACCCACAATTGAAATAATATGAAAGTAAAAGAAAAAAATGAATGAAATAACGAATGAAAAAAAACGAATGAAAGAACGAATGAAGATGAAAATGTTGGCGAGACGGCCTCGTGAAATGAAATCAACTCAAAAAAGAAATGAACGCAAGAAGGCTAATGAATAAACGTCTGTGTCGAACGAAGAAAGGAAGGAAGGAGGAAAGAAGAAAGGAAAGAAAGTAAAAGAAAAGAAGGAAGGAATGAAAAAGTGTAAAAGGAAGGAAGAATAATGGAAGGAAGCTAAAATATAAAAATAGCTGAAACAAAATGGACGAATGGGCTGAATTATGAGTGAAAAACAAGGAGAAATAAAAGAAAGAAAAAAAGAAGGAAAGAAGGAAGGAAGAAAAAGAAAGAAAGAAAGAAACTGAAAAAAAGATTGCGGGAACATAGCTTAAGAAAGAACTGAAATAATAAGAAAGTAAAAGAAAAAAAAATGAATGAAATAACGAATGAAAAAAACGAATGAAAGAACGAATGAAGATGAAAATGTTGGCGCGACGTCCCCGTGAAATGAAATCAACTCAAAAAAGAAATGAACCCAAGAAGGCTAATGAATAAACGTCTGTGTCGAACGAAAGAGATTGAGTGACTTTTAACTAAGATATTAGTTCGACTCTTCAAGGCCCTTTGAAGACAGCAGCCAAGAAAGTGGCGTTTTTTCTGGTAGCCTCCACCTTTTTTGTACCTGTTTTGCCTTGCGAACCGGATTTTTCAAACTATATACCCCTGGCAGAGGCGTAGTTAGGCGAGCAGTCGTGCGTACATCCGAATGTATGGGTACAAAAGTATTTCTTCATAACACCTGCCGAATTGTCCAGATACACGTCTTTAGTGTTTCTTATCACTCTACTTCAGCCTGTTCAGATCGCAGCCTACTTATATCGTTCATCTACTCCAGGCGAGAGTTTCAAACCTATCTAGATATATATCAATATTTACAATGTTTAATTTAGTACGACACTCGATCAACCAATTACTCAGTCATGCTATCTCTCTTTCTCTCTCTCATGCTCTCTCTCTCTCTCTCTCATGCTCTCTCTCTCTTTCTCACTTGCTCACATTGTTTCCTCTTATATAACACACACACACACACACATATATATATATATATATATATATATATATATATATATATATAGACTACCGACCATAAGTTTAGGACCACCTAGATTTATTCTCTAAGAGAAAGAAATATCAAATTTTGTCTTACGAGAATACATATGAATATATTTCATTGTTGCTCACAATTGTACAATAATTCAAACCAAAATTAACATAGAGTAATTTCAAATTTAATTAAAGTTAATTCATTGTAGATTGTAGCTATCAGGGAAGAGAAAAAACTGGGTACAAAGGGAATTGAGGAAAGGATAAAAGTTGAACGGGATTCAAGAAGATAGAAGATGGCAATTGACGTTACATTTAAATTATTGGAGATTGTAGCTATCAGGGAAGCAAGTATACGGAATGGAGTTTCACAGGTTGAAAGTGCGAGAAAAGAAACTGTTCGAGTAGAAGTGGTGGTAATATTTAACTATTTCAACGGTAAAAGGGGGACCTAAATGTCAATCTAGTAGCGCACTTCAATTCTTGTGGTCGATGCACCAGATGAAAATAGCTTTTCAGAGCAGTTGCCATGAAAATATTTGGTGAAGAAATAAAAGGAAGCTACATCATGTCGGGAAGAAGTGACCAAAGGATGAAATTTTATTTAAAATATCTTCTTCTTCATGTGCAGAGTCCCTTGAGGACGTAGGCGATCAAGGACTTCTATTTCCTCATCACCGGCGTGACGTGGCTTCCCTGTGTCTCTTCTATAAATACTTTCATGGCTACTGCTCTGATGAACTTAAATCATTGGTGCCCCCTAGGTGTGAGTTTGCACGAGGTACTAGATTGGCAACTAGGTCCCACTCTTTTACAGTGAAACCGATGAAATGTAACCGCAATTTCTACTCCAACAGCTTCTTTTCTCGCACTTCCCGCCTGTGGAATTCCCTTCTGCACGCTTGCTTCTCCGACGGCTATAACCTCCAGGAGTTTAAATGTAAGGTTAATAGGCATCTCCTAACACACTAACTCACACCCATTCTCTACAATTCTCCCCCTATGTACATCCTAACTCGTCTATCGCCCTATGTAACCCCCTGCGCTATAGTGGCAGTGGAATGCCTTGCTTGGGATGACATGATTAAAAAAAAAATATCTTGTTGCTCTTAATAATTTTCAAACTTGGTATCTCTCCTAAACCAGCTGCGCCATTCATTTGCTCAAGCCCATCAAGTATGTCTTGAACTACTTTCCTCCCTCTCTCTTTCTCTGTCTTTCTTATGAGTATCAGATTCACTAAACCCTCTTTTCTCATTACGTGTCCCAGAGAGCTCATTTGTCTTTTTCTGTTGTTAAGATTGTTAAGATGTTTCTTCTGGTTTGCATTTTCTCCAACACATCGTCGTTGCTCAAGCGCTTGGTCCATGGTATTCTTAACATCCTTCTGTAGAACCACATTTCTGCAGCCTCGAACCTCTTCTTCATCGTTTGGAGAGATAGTCCAACATTCGATGCTATTAAGAAGAACAAATATCACACAGCTGTCCAGCACCAGTATAAAAAAAATTATTAGCACTAGCGGAATTATTATATTATATTATATTATATTATATTATATTATATTATATTATTAGCAATAGCGGAATTATTATTATATTATATTATATTATATTATATTATATTATATTATATTATATCATATTATATTATATTATTAGCACTAGCGGAATTATTATATTATATTATATTATATTATATTATATTATATTATATCATATTATATTATATTATTAGCACTAGCGGAATTATTATATTATATTATATTATATTATATCATATTATATTATATTATTAGCACTAGCGGAATTATTATATTATATTATATTATATTATATTATATTATATTATTAGCACTAGCGGAATTATTATATTATATTATATTATATTATATTATATTATATCATATTATATTATATTATTAGCACTAGCGGAATTATTATATTATATTATATTATATTATATTATATTATATTATATTATTAGCACTAGCGGAATTATTATATTATATTATATTATATTATATTATATTATATTATTATTTTCTTGGAATTATTATATTATATTGTATTATATTATATTATATTATATTATATTATATTATATTATATTATATTATATTATTAGCAATAGCGGAATTATTATTATATTATATTATATTATATTATATTATATCATATTATATTATATTATTAGCATAGCGATTATTATATTATATTATATTATATTATATTATATTATATTATATTATATTATATCATATTATTAATACTAACGGAATTATTATATTATATTATATTATATTATATTATATTATATTATATTATATTATTAGCACTAACGGAATTATTATATTATATTATATTATATTATATCATATTATATTATATTATTAACACTAGCGGAATTATTATATTATATTATATTATATTATATTATATTATATTATTAACACTAAGCGGAATTATTATATTATATTATATTATATTATATTATATTATATTATATTATATCATATTATATTATTAGCACTAGCCGGAATTATTATATTATATTATATTATATTATATTATATTATATTATATTATATTATATTATATTATTAGCACTAGCGGAATTATTATATTATATTATATTATATTATATTATATTATATTATATTATATTATTAGCACTAGCGGAATTATTATATTATATTATATTATATTATATTATATTATATCATATTATATTATATTATTAGCACTAGCGGAATTATTATATTATATTATATTATATTATATTATATTATATCATATTATATTATATTATTAACACTAGCGGAATTATTATATTATATTATATTATATTATATTATATTATATTATATTATATTATATTATATTATATTATTAGCACTAGCGGAATTATTATATTATATTATATTATATTATATCATATTATATTATATTATTAGCACTAGCGGAATTATTATATTATATTATATTATATTATATTATATTATATTATATTATATTATATTATATTATTAGCATAGATTATTATATTATATTATATTATATTATATTATATTATATTATATTATATTATATCATATTATATTATATTATTAGCACTAGCGGAATTATTATATTATATTATATTATATTATATTATATTATATTATATTATATTATATTATATTATATTATTAGCACTAGCGGAATTATTATATTATATTATATTATATTATATTATATTATATTATTAGCACTAGCGGAATTATTATATTATATTATATTATATTATATCATATTATATTATATTATTAGCACTAGCGAAAGTTATTATATTATATTATATTATATTATATCATATTATATTATATTATTAACACTAGCGGAATTATTATATTATATTGTATTATATTATATTATATTATATTATATTATATTATATTATATTATATTATATTATATTATATTATTAGCAATAGCGGAATTATTATTATATTATATTATATTATATTATATTATATTATATTATATTATATTATATTATTAGCACTAGCGGAATTATTATATTATATTATATTATATTATATTATATTATATTATATTATATTATATTATTAGCACTAGCGGAATTATTATATTATATTATATTATATTATATTATATTATATTATATTATATTATATTATTAGCACTAGCGGAATTATTATATTATAATATATTATATTATATTATATTATATTATATTATATTATATTATATTATTAGCACTAGTTATTATATTATATTATATTATTTTATATTATATTATATTATATTATATTATATTATATATTATATTATATTATATTATATTATTAGCACTAGCGGAATTATTATATTATATTATATTATATTATATTATATTATATTACATTGTATTATATTATATTATATTATATTATATTATATTATATTAGCACTAATACGATTATTATATTATATTATATTATATTATATTATATTATATTATATTATATTATATTATATTATTAGCAATAGCGGAATTATTATTATATTATATTATATTATATTATATTATATTATATTATATTAATTAGCACTAGCGGAATTATTATATTATATTATATTATATTATATTATATTATATTATATTATATTATATTAGCGGAATTATTATATTATATTATATTATATTATATTATATTATATTATATTATATTATATTATATTATATTATATTATATTATTAGCACTAGCGGAATTATTATATTATATTATATTATATTATATTATATTATATTATATTATTAGCACTAGCGGAATTATTATATTATATTATATTATATTATATTATATTATATTATATTATATTATATTATTAGCACTAGCGGAATTATTATATTATATTATATTATATTATATTATATTATATTATTAGCACTAGCGGAATTATTATATTATATTATATTATATTATATTATATTATATTATATTATATTATTAGCACTAGCGGAAAAAATATTAGTACTAGAGGAATTTCCAAGGAAGGATAATTATGATTTCCTGGAAAAATTTTTACTTTGTCATACTACAAATGATATTAACGTCTTCAAACATAAAGGTATTGGATAATAAAATAACGATAAGTGTATTATTTTATTAAAATATCTATAAAAGTAATGTCCATACTTTACTGTAATCTTATATTAAGCAGCGTATGCACAGACCATAACCAAAATACTGTATGCTATTTTGTGAGAGATTTTAAAAGAGAAATTGTTTTATTACTGAAAAATCATGGCTCCTGTGTCCATTGTAAACAGATAAGACCAACTGACTAATGGCCAAGGGTGTAGCGGCAAGAAATTTCGTTATTAGGTCGCGGGATACGACAATAAACTTAGTTATTTCTATTATATTTTACAGTACGCACACATATACACACACACAAAATTACTGCTACAACCACCAGCTTAAGCTGCTACTGCTACGGTAATGCTATAGGCTCTCTCCTCCTACTCTCTCACTCTACTACCCTTCCGTTTGGCAAAGGTGTGAGAAAGGCTGAGGAGAGTAGCGTTTATAGATTATAAACAAATAGAGGGTAAGGAAAAGCCCGTGAAGAGAGTAAGTCTGTTATCTTTTTTTCACTGGCGTAACAGACGGAGGAACTAAGTAACTAAGGAAGGAACAAGCAGAATTATGATATGAAAATAAAATATCTTACACTAGAAGACAAGTTCTTCACTTTCAGGAATAATTTCGGGTTCCTTTATTAAAAGCAATGTAGTAATGGTGTTTATTATTACCACGACGCCATTTTTTCCGCAAACGTTTGTATTCCGCTGAATGAAAAATAAAACGTGCAATAAATTTTTTTTAAAAATCTATCGAATGTCTGTAAAAAGCGATATGAAAATTCAATATTGCTTTATAATTCCGTAAAAACGAAAAAGTGAATTTCAAATAATAATGTTTTAAAAAGAAAATCGACCTTTTTTATTCCCTCCATTTTTTTTTTTTTATGGAAGAAATCGGTGAAAGAATTAAGTTTCACAAGAAATATGAAGTCTGAGAAAAGCGCCTTCAGATTTTTGCATATGATTCTTTTTTTAACTTGTTGGTTTTAATCCCCAGCCTTTTTATCGTTTCTTCTCGACAGCCAAATTGAGTTTATTTATTTATTTATTTATTTATTTATTTATTTCCTTCCCTGACGCATTGATCACAAAATTCTCGACCTTCATCAACTGATGCTTGTTACTTTCGAAGCATAGAATAAATATTTTTATTTTTTGCGAATTATTATTTTTTTTAATACGCACTGAACAGCTTATCGCTTGACTTTGGCAGGATATATTTTTTGATTTTCATGTCATTGCAAGTGCTTTTTCTTTATAAATATGTTTTTTATTTTTCAAATATGGTTTTATATTTTTTTAAAAATATGACTTTATTTTACTTCATTTTTAAAGATTTTTATTACTTTACAACCGCCTATGGCACAAGATCATTTTAATATGTTCATAGCTTAACAAGGATCGTTCAAAAAGTTCTAAGCCTCAGTCAGAAGGTTTTAGAGAGTAAGATAGTTTTTCACAATTTCCATACGTTAATATTTACTTATGAGGGTCGTATTGGACAATCTAAGTCTTACCTAGAATGGTAAATTTTCGTTTTAAGTACCGACGGCTTTTCCCCTTCCAATTTATCCAAAATAGCTTTATCTCTGTACAAATGTATATGCTAAACACAAATCAACTGTTAGTTATTGAAGAAACTTAACTTTTTTTTAATCTATATGTCCATAAAAATAACGAATTATATCTTGCACTTTTTCTCTCCCGTAACTCTCACGAAGTCATGTAATTAACTGCAGAATGACGTACTGCGTAATGCAACGAATTTTGGCAGATTTTTCGTCGATTTTTCTTCATTTACTGATACTTCCAGCGATGTACTTCCGGTAATGAAAGTAATTCACTACTGTATTTCTACGCTTATTACTTTCATTACCGGAAGTACATCGCCGGAAGTTTCAGTAAAGGAAGAAAATCAACCAAAGTTCGACAGAAAACTTGAAGGGGGAAAAGCCGTCGGCACCTAAAACGAACATTTACCCCTAGAATTATTTTAAAAAACAATACAGTTTTTCCCTGTTTTAATACGTTCATATCTATTTCTAAGCCTCATTCAAAAGAATTTGGAGAAGCAAGACAGTTTTTCACTATTACAATATGTTCATATCTATTTACAAGTGTCATTAACAAATTCTCAACCTCACCCACAAGGATTTGTAAAAATAGTTTTTCAATATTCTCTTCTTTCCCATCAATGCACTTTTGTCCAACGATGTTTAAGTTTTGTAATATCACCAGTGAAGATGACGACGCCCTAGTCCTCCAAAAACTCGTTCACCGCACGTATGATCTCTTCATTGTTTCCAAAATGATGGTTAAGTCGCTAGGATTTGAGCTTAGGAAACAGAAAGAAATCAAATGGAGATAAGTCTCGTGGGTAACGGGATAGGGTAGCAATTCAAAGCCACGTTTGGCTGATTTAGTTACTGTAATCTGAGCAATGTGAACAGGCACATTATCCTGAAGCAATGGCATACCTTCCTTCAGCTTCCATCTGAGTTTCGACTTGATTACTTTCTCCAGTCAGTTAAGTGCCATACGTGATACACGTTTTAGGCGATCATGTCTCGAAAGAGACATGACTGATTGGGCAAAAGATTATCCCGCAGTAGGTTGCCATTGCTTTCTGCAGTAGGCCGGTTGCCAGCCAAGGCTATAAAACCCAATCTGTCTTATTATTTGACTCATAGCTAGAGGAGAAGAAACGTATTATATTATTAAGTAGTAATAACTGGGGTATCAGTTTATTACTTCATAACAATAAAAAACCGACCCCCCACTTTATGTCCAGTAGAAGCCTTAATCATGTCTCCAACTTTTACATACAGTTAGACAGTTAAGTGCCATATATGATACACGATTTGGGCGATCATGTCTCAAAAGAGGCATGACTGACGGAGCAGAAGATTATCTCGCAGTAGATCGCCATCGCTTTCTGCGGTAGTCTGGTTGCCAGCCAAGGCTATAGAACCGAATCTGTCCTGTTATTTAACCCATAACTGGAGTGAAGAGACGGATTATTACCTTTCCCAATGGTATTTGTGCGTAAGTGAATACAAGGAATTTAACTGGAATTCGAACTCGGCTCCCCGATTTGTCGATATCTACTACACCACAACGCACATCCTTTCTTCAACTGTCTGAATTCGGCTAAATATTACTGCCCGTTTATAGATTTTCCTCTTTAGCAGGAAGTCTTAGAGCCGGTTATCCATTCTCTTCCAGTTTCCAGTGGAGAGTCCGTTCTAGTGAAGGGTAGTTGTATACTGTTGCAGGTTAACGGAATTTGGCCTTGTGGTCGATAGCCCACTATAATTGGAGTAGATAGGCTAAACTATCGCCTGGTTTGACACTCCACCCACGTCTATTGAACAGGTGTAGAGGCTCATCCCTTGTTCCCTGTTTAGGATGTGGTTTCCGGCTTTCTCATTTCCAATCTTTTCACTCTTACGTAGCCCCCTGCACATCAGTTGTGTTACCGCCTTGCTCGGGGTGATATAATTTTAAAAAAATAATAATATGTCATAAAATGATTATAGGTCAAGAAATGCACATTAAGTTGAAAAATAACATTTTATATATACACAAATCAATTAAGGTTTTTACGATTAAAGTAATACTTGAAGTATAGGTCCAACGGAAGTTAAAATGTTCATGTCAATAAAATGCTGAAAAGAGAATTAATACTTAGGTATGAGGGAGCGTTGTAAGTAAGGAATGTCCTTGATGTATTCTCTCCTTAGGTCAGTAAGTAGTTTTGGGACAGGGAAGAAGGAAAGGAAAGGTGAAGGCGACAAGCATAGTAAGCCACTTAACTTGGTCAAGGGAGATACTAATTACACTCGTCTCTCTCGAGTCAGTCCGTGTGTGTCTGGGTCTGTCTGGCGATGCTTTCTGTCTCTGCTTTTTATATCTTCTTTTTGGATCGCAGCAGATCATTTGGGATTCACACTTGTATATGATTCTGGGCTTCCCATTGGACGATAAATAAAATTCGCCTAGGCTCACGAACTGGAAATTTCATATTTAATTAATTTTTATTTTTCAACCGGAACATCTGCGCGAACCCGGCTGCGCACCGACGACTTTTGGTCATTTGCTTTTTGTTCCTGAGAGTGCGAACATCCGGTCCATCGCTATGCTCCGTATGGTATCACCACAGTCTATCATGATTACGCCTTCAGAATTAAAAAAAATAAGTTATTACTTGCTAATAGACGCGGTCTTATTGAACTTCTTCGCGTTTGAAGAACAATAGAGTTTCGAATATGTGTTTCGAATTTTTCTTCCGGTTCGAAGTGGTGGACCTAAGTTTCATCTTGAGTTACTAGCCTGGAAGTGAGTCAAGAAGTGTCCTGGAAATGTCAACCTTTTTTAGTTTCTGCTTTGGTGCTAGCATTCTTGGGACCGATCTTGCAGACACCAGTTAAATCAGTATGGACAGAACCAGAATTAATGCTTATGGATTTAGCTATCTACTGAGCAGTAAGACACCTAGCAACCAAAACCATACGTTGAATGTCATCAATTTATTCGTCATCAATGAATAAAAAATATGACAATGAAGATGGGGACAACGGACTGAACAATGTAAATAGTATAACTACTCATCTCAGAAATATAAACAGATTAAACAGATAACCTAAAAAAGTGCTATAAAAGTGTAAAATGTCTAATATAAATATTATGGAGCCCTCCAACGAGGAATGAATTCTTCCTCTTGATATATACCTGCGTGACTTCTAAGGAACAGAGAGCAGTTTTTTTTCCCGTCCAGTTTATTTTCTCTTCTCCACTTCCTGTAGAAAGAGTGCTTCTTGATTTTGTCTTATGAGCAGAATACAGAGGCCTCTTTGTTTTGTCGGGTGGTTGGGTCCAACTGACATCATGAATAATGTTTGTATTTTTAGTTGAAAAATTTTGTTTTGGGGATTTTGAATCATACCCCTCGCCACATGTCATGTCATGATAAATTCTTAAATATATTTTTGTATATATTGTATATTATGAAAATTTTATATTCATTTGGGGTGTTCTTAGGTCCCTGGTACGTACGAGATATTTTGGTATATGAAGGATTGAGTGCTAATGGACAAGTCATTTTTGGTGGGAGAGAAAATTGTAACGTATGTCTGGGTAGTGAATCAGATTAGCTAGTTACTGTTGACCATCCCAGTTCCCCTCCCCCCGCAAAAAAAATTTGGCCTTGTGCCTTACTTGTATTTTTATACACTAAATCTTGAGGAGTTGAGAGCAGTTAACGACAGTTATTAGTTAGGCAGCGTAATAATAATTCCGGTCTTGCTTATTGCTATATTATTATTAATTAACACTTCCTTTGAATATCTTGTTTCTAGTTATACTAATGCACTGTTTTGAACCTACTGTTTTCCGTGTCTTACTTCCGGCCAAACCGGTCACTATAACTTATTTCTATTTTTTAATTACTAACACTGACCTTGTACATATGTTCTTGTTATACTAATACACTGTTTTGAACCTACCTTCTGTTTTCCATGTCTTACTTCCGGCCAAACCGGTCACTACAACTTATTTCTATTTACTTAATTGCTAACACTGACCTTGTACATATGTTCTTGTTATACTAATACACTGTTTTGAACCTACCTTCTGTTTTCCGTGTCTTACTTCCGGCCAAACCGGTCACTACAACTTATTTCTATTTACTTAATTACTAACACTGACCTTGTACATATGTTCTTGTTATACTAATACACTGTTTTGAACCTACCTTCTGTTTTCCGTGTCTTACTCCCGGCCAAACCGGTCACTACAACTTATTTCTATTTAATTAATTACTAACACTGACCTTGTACATATGTTCTTGTTATACCCCCTGACACTATGGAACTACCTTCTGTTTTCACTGTCTTATGGCCAAACCGGTCACTACAACTTATTTCTATTTACTTAATTACTAACACTGACCTTGTACATATATTCTTGTTATACTAATACACTGTTTTGAACCTACCTTCTGTTTTCCATGTCTTACTTCCGGCCAAACCGGTCACTACAACTTATTTCTATTTACTTAATTACTAACACTGACCTTGTACATATGTTCTTGTTATACTAATACACTGTTTTGAACCTACCTTCTGTTTTCCGTGCCTTACTTCCGGCCAAACCGGTCACTACAACTTATTTCTATTTACTTAATTACTAACACTGACCTTGTACATATGTTCTTGTTATACTAATACACTGTTTTGAACCTACCTTCTGTTTTCCGTGTCTTACTTCGGGCCAAACCGGTCACTACAACTTATTTCTATTTATATGTTACTAACACTTACATATGTTCTTATTATACTATACACACTATTTTGAAACCTACCTTCTGTGTTCCGTGTCTTACTCCCGGCCAAACCGGTCACTACAACTTATTTCTATTTACTTAATTGCTAACACTGACCTTGTACATATGTTCTTGTTATACTAATACACTGTTTTGAACCTACCTTCTGTTTCCGTGCCTTACTTCCGGCCAAACCGGTCACTACAACTTGTTCTATTTACTTAATTACTAACACTGACCTTGTACATATGTTCTTGTTATACTAATACACTGTTTTGAACCTACCTTCTGTTTTCCGTGCCTTACTTCCGGCCAAACCGGTCACTACAACTTATTTCTATTTACTTAATTACTAACACTGACCTTGTACATATGTTCTTGTTATACTAATACACTGTTTTGAACCTACCTTCTGTTTTCCGTGTCTTACTTCCGGCCAAACCGGTCACTACAACTTATTTCTATTTACTTAATTACTAACCTTACCTTGTACATATGTTCTTGTTATACTAATACACTGTTTTGAACATACCTTCTGTTTTCCGTGTCTTACTTCCGGCCAAACCGGTCACTACAACTTATTTCTATTTACTTAATTACTAACACTGACCTTGTACATATGTTCTTGTTATACTAATACACTGTTTTGAACCTACCTTCTGTTTTCCATGTCTTACTTCCGGCCAAACCGGTCACTACAACTTATTTCTATTTACTTAATTACTAACACTGACCTTGTACATATGTTCTTGTTATACTAATACACTGTTTTGAACCTACCTTCTGTTTTCCGTGTCTTACTTCCGGCCAAACCGGTCACTACAACTTATTTCTATTTACTTAATTACTAACACTGACCTTGTACATATGTTCTTGTTATACTAATACACTGTTTTGAACCTACCTTCTGTTTTCTGTGTCTTACTTCCGGCCCAACCGGTCACTACAACTTATTTCTATTTACTTAATTACTAACACTGACCTTGTACATATGTTCTTGTTATACTAATACACTGTTTTGAACCTACCTTCTGTTTTCTGTGTCTTACTTCCGGCCAAACCGGTCACTACAACTTATTTCTATTTACTTAATTACTAACGCTGACCTTGTACATATGTTCTTGTTATACTAATACACTGTTTTGAACCTACCTTCTGTTTTCCGTACCTTACTTCCGGCCAAACCGGTCACTACAACTTATTTCTATTTGCCAATTACTAACACTGACCTTGTACATATGTTCTTGTTATACTAATACACTGTTTTGAACCTACCTTCTGTTTTCAGTGTCTTACTTTAAGCCAAACCGGTCACTACAACTTATTCTATTTAGCAATTACTAACACTGACCTTGGCATATGTTCATGGTATACTAATACACTGTTTTGAACCTACCTTCTGTTTTCTGTGTCTTACTTCCGGCCAAACCAGTCACTACAACTTATTTCTATTTACTTAATTACTAACACTGACCTTGTACATATGTTCTTGTTATACTAATACACTGTTTTGAACCTACCTTCTGTTTTCCGTGTCTTACTTCCGGCCAAACCGGTCACTACAACTTATTTCTATTTATGATTACCAACACTGACCTTGTACATATGTTCTTGTTATACTAATACACTGTTTTGAACCTACCTTCTGTTTTCCGTGTCTTACTTCCGGCCAAACCGGTCACTACAACTTATTTCTATTTACTTAATTACTAACACTGACCTTGTACATATGTTCTTGTTATACTAATACACTGTTTTTGAACCTACCTTCTGTTTTCTGTGTCTTACTTCCGGCCAAACCGGTCACTACAACTTATTTCTATTTACTTAATTACTAACACTGACCTTGTACACTTATGTTCTTGTTATACTAATACACTGTTTTGAACCTACCTTCTGTTTTCTGTGTCTTACTTCCGGCCAAACCGGTCACTACAACTTATTTCTATTTACTTAATTACTAACACTGACCTTGTACATATGTTCTTGTTATACTAATACACTGTTTTGAACCTACCTTCTGTTTTCCGTGTCTTACTTCCGGCCAAACCGGTCACTACAACTTATTTCTATTTACTTAATTACTAACACTGACCTTGTACATATGTTCTTGTTATACTAATACACTGTTTTGAACCTACCTTCTGTTTTCCGTGCCTTACTCCCGGCCAAGCCGGTCACTACAACTTATTTCTATTTACTTAATTATAACACTGACCTTGTACATATGTTCTTGTTATACTAATACACTGTTTTGAACCTACCTTCTGTTTTCTGTGTCTTACTTCCGGCCAAACCGGTCACTACAACTTATTTCTATTTACTTAATTACTAACACTGACCTTGTACTTATGTTCTTGTTATACTAATACACTGTTTTGAACCTACCTTCTGTTTTCTGTGTCTTACTTCCGGCCAAACCGGTCACTACAACTTATTTCTATTTACTTAATTAACACTGACCTTGTACATATGTTCTTGTTATACTAATACACTGTTTTGAACCTACCTTCTGTTTTCTGTGTCTTACTTCCGGCCAAACCGGTCACTACAACTTATTTCTATTTACTTAATTACTAACACTGACCTTGTACATATGTTCTTGTTATACTAATACACTGTTTTGAACCTACCTTCTGTTTTCTGTGTCTTACTTCCGGCCAAACCGGTCACTACAACTTATTTCTATTTACTTAATTACTAACACTGACCTTGTACATATGTTCTTGTTATACTAATACACTATTTTGAACCTACCTTCTGTTTTCCGTGTCTTACTTCCGGCCAAACCGGTCACTACAACTTATTTCTATTTACTTAATTACTAACACTGACCTTGTACATATGTTCTTGTTATACTAATACACTGTTTTGAACCTACCTTCTGTTTTCCGTGCCTTACTCCCGGCCAAACCGGTCACTACAACTTATTTCTATTTACTTAATTACTAACACTGACCTTGTACATATGTTCTTGTTATACTAATACACTGTTTTGAACCTACCTTCTGTTTTCTGTGTCTTACTTCCGGCCAAACCGGTCACTACAACTTATTTCTATTTACTTAATTACTAACACTGACCTTGTACATATGTTCTTGTTATACTAATACACTGTTTTGAACCTACCTTCTGTTTTCTGTGTCTTACTTCCGGCCAAACCGGTCACTACAACTTATTTCTATTTACTTAATTACTAACACTGACCTTGTACATATGTTCTTGTTATACTAATACACTGTTTTGAACCTACCTTCTGTTTTCCGTGTCTTACTTCCGGCCAAACCGGTCACTACAACTTATTTCTATTTACTTAATTACTAACACTGACCTTGTACATATGTTCTTGTTATACTAATACACTGTTTTGAACCTACCTTCTGTTTTCCGTGTCTTACTTCCGGCCAAACCGGTCACTACAACTTATTTCTATTTACTTAATTACTAACACTGACCTTGTACATATGTTCTTGTTATACTAATACACTGTTTTGAACCTACCTTCTGTTTTCTGTGTCTTACTTCCGGCCAAACCGGTCACTACAACTTATTTCTATTTACTTAATTACTAACACTGACCTTGTACATATGTTCTTGTTATACTAATACACTGTTTTGAACCTACCTTCTGTTTTCCGTGTCTTACTTCCGGCCAAACCGGTCACTACAACTTATTTCTATTTACTTAATTACTAACACTGACCTTGTACATATGTTCTTGTTATACTAATACACTGTTTTGAACCTACCTTCTGTTTTCCGTGTCTTACTTCCGGCCAAACCGGTCACTACAACTTATTTCTATTTACTTAATTACTAACACTGACCTTGTACATATGTTCTTGTTATACTAATACACTGTTTTGAACCTACCTTCTGTTTTCTGTGTCTTACTTCCGGCCAAACCGGTCACTACAACTTATTTCTATTTACTTAATTACTAACACTGACCTTGTACATATGTTCTTGTTATACTAATACACTGTTTTGAACCTACCTTCTGTTTTCCGTGTCTTACTTCCGGCACAAACCGGTCACTTCAACTTTGCGGCGACAAATCAGTGACAAAGATCCACAACAATAAATACATAGAAATTTATTGAATAAAGAAAAAAAGATGAAACCGCCCAAAAAAAGATAAAAGAATCTCTTCTTTTTTTTTTTTTTTTTTTTTTTTCACAAATTTCCACTCTCTTTGCAATTTATAGTCTAATCCTGGATAACATCCGGTTTACCGCCAATCTAACCAATTCCATGAAAAAGAACCAATCGCAGTACCAGTTTCAGTTGTGGTGCAGTGGTTATCGGCTCGGAACGAGAAATCGAAGATCCCAATTGAATTCCTTGCCTTCACTTATGCGCAAATACCCTTGGCAAAAGTTTTAATCCGTCTCTTTCCTCCAGCTATGGGTTAAATAATAAAACAGATTTAGTTCTATAGCTGTTGCATCGTAGAATGAAGAGATACATAGTGAAATGTAGCTAAACTACTTTATTAGCAGAGTGGTACAGCCAAGAGGTATAAACAATATTTACAGTTTCTCACAGTAGTAGGTGTTACTTCACGAAGTCTCTGATAATGACAACTACCCGTCCTAAACACACATTGTCTTTTATACATCCGGGCGACCGGATGTCACATGGTACGAAACACGACACAACAGAAGCCTTGGTTGGTAACCAGTCTACCGCAAAAAATAGTGGCAACAAAATATAGTGGCTCAAGTCAGTCTTTTGAGATATGATTACTCAAGTGTTTATCATGTATGGCACTTCACTGACTGACGCATTCGGTTTTTAGGGGTCAGTAACGAGCCTTGTTTCCCCTCAGAAGACTTAGTAACATTGTTTTGAAGCGTAACTTGTTGACCATGAGGTTATTTAATTTCTGTTTACGGCAGGTCATGAAACAGGTGGACGGACAGTTGCTCACATGACATTTGCTTTTCTATACAAACATCTCCCTGAATAATCCCATACCACAGGTAATTGTTTGAAGCATTTAAATGTAATTACAATATTTTTTTAATGCATAGGTATTAATCACAATTTTTTTAAAAAGAATAAAATTAAAAAATGACAAGTTTATTATTGTTAATGGCAAATTAACAGTGTTTAAAAACAATTCAGAAATTGAAAATTCTTGTAGTTTCACAAATTAATCAAGTTATGAATGTTGTGAGCTTTCCTTTTAAAAAAAAAATTATATTCTTTTTAAATCGAACCCGAGCCGCCTGGGTGAAAAAAAAAGGAAGGATTCTTTGCTTTCACCCAGGCTGCCCGGGCTCGATTCCCAGCATGGGAACTTTACGTGGATGTGCGTTGTGGAACGACAAATCGGGATGACGAGTTCAAAATCCAGTTAAATTCCTTGCATTAACTTACGCACAAATACTCTTGGGAAAGGTATTAATCCATCTCTTCCTTCCATTTATGGGTTAAATAACAGGACAGATTGGGTTCTATAGCCTTGGTCGGCAACCGGTCTACCGCAGAAAGCAATGGCAACCTACTGCGGGTTAATCTTCTGCCCAGTCAGTCATGTCTCTTTCGAGATATGATCGCATAAAACGTGTATCACGTATGGCACTTAACTGACTGACTGAATATAATAGTTAATGCTTCTACTGGGCATAAAGTGGGGGATCGGTTTTCTATTGTTATGAAGAAATAAATTGATCCTCTTCTTATTACTATTTAATAATATAAGACATTTCTTCTCCATCTAGCTATGAATCAAATAACAGGACTGATTGGGTTCTATAGCCTTGGCTGGCAACCAGTCTACTGCAGAAAATAATGGCAACCTACTGTGGGATAATCTTGATTGATCCTCTTCTTATTACTATTTAATAATATAAGACATTTCTTCTCCATCTAGCTATGAATCAAATAACAGGACTGATTGGGTTCTATAGCCTTGGCTGGCAACCAGTCTACTGCAGAAAATAATGGCAACCTACTGTGGGATAATCTTGATTGATCCTCTTCTTATTACTATTTAATAATATAAGACATTTCTTCTCCATCTAGCTATGAATCAAATAACAGGACTGATTGGGTTCTATAGCCTTGGCTGGCAACCAGTCTACTGCAGAAAATAATGGCAACCTACTGTGGGATAATCTTCTGCCCAATCAGTCATGTCTCTTTCGAGACATGATCACCCAAGCGTGTATTACGTATGGCTCAAGTCAAATATAGTGGCTCAAGTCAGTCTTTTGAGATATGATTACTCAAGTGTTTATCATGTATGGCACTTCACTGACTGACGCATTCGGTTTTTAGGGGTCAGTAACGAGCCTTGTTTCCCCTCAGAAGACTTAGTAACATTGTTTTGAAGCGTAACTTGTTGACCATGAGGTTATTTAATTTCTGTTTACGGCAGGTCATGAAACAGGTGGACGGACAGTTGCTCACATGACATTTGCTTTTCTATACAAACATCTCCCTGAATAATCCCATACCACAGGTAATTGTTTGAAGCATTTAAATGTAATTACAATATTTTTTTAATGCATAGGTATTAATCACAATTTTTTTAAAAAGAATAAAATTAAAAAATGACAAGTTTATTATTGTTAATGGCAAATTAACAGTGTTTAAAAACAATTCAGAAATTGAAAATTCTTGTAGTTTCACAAATTAATCAAGTTATGAATGTTGTGAGCTTTCCTTTTAAAAAAAAAATTATATTCTTTTTAAATCGAACCCGAGCCGCCTGGGTGAAAAAAAAGGAAGGATTCTTTGCTTTCACCCAGGCTGCCCGGGCTCGATTCCCAGCATGGGAACTTTACGTGGATGTGCGTTGTGGAACGACAAATCGGGATGACGAGTTCAAAATCCAGTTAAATTCCTTGCATTAACTTACGCACAAATACTCTTGGGAAAGGTATTAATCCATCTCTTCCTTCCATTTATGGGTTAAATAACAGGACAGATTGGGTTCTATAGCCTTGGTCGGCAACCGGTCTACCGCAGAAAGCAATGGCAACCTACTGCGGGTTAATCTTCTGCCCAGTCAGTCATGTCTCTTTCGAGATATGATCGCATAAAACGTGTATCACGTATGGCACTTAACTGACTGACTGAATATAATAGTTAATGCTTCTACTGGGCATAAAGTGGGGGATCGGTTTTCTATTGTTATGAAGAAATAAATTGATCCTCTTCTTATTACTATTTAATAATATAAGACATTTCTTCTCCATCTAGCTATGAATCAAATAACAGGACTGATTGGGTTCTATAGCCTTGGCTGGCAACCAGTCTACTGCAGAAAATAATGGCAACCTACTGTGGGATAATCTTGATTGATCCTCTTCTTATTACTATTTAATAATATAAGACATTTCTTCTCCATCTAGCTATGAATCAAATAACAGGACTGATTGGGTTCTATAGCCTTGGCTGGCAACCAGTCTACTGCAGAAAATAATGGCAACCTACTGTGGGATAATCTTGATTGATCCTCTTCTTATTACTATTTAATAATATAAGACATTTCTTCTCCATCTAGCTATGAATCAAATAACAGGACTGATTGGGTTCTATAGCCTTGGCTGGCAACCAGTCTACTGCAGAAAATAATGGCAACCTACTGTGGGATAATCTTCTGCCCAATCAGTCATGTCTCTTTCGAGACATGATCACCCAAGCGTGTATTACGTATGGCACTCAACTGACTGACTGAATGAATGTAAGAGGCTCAGATGAAAATAGGAAATAATAGACTGGGTTCTACAGCCTTGGCTGGCAACCAGTCTACCGCAGAAAGCAACGACAACCTACTGCGGGATAATCTTCTGCCCAATCAGTCATGTCTATTTCGAGACATGATCACCCAAGCGTGTATCACGTATGGCACTTAACAGACTGATTCAGGAGAATATTTATCTAATTGCGCAAATGATTTTCTTATTTTCAGTTTTATTTTTGACATCAGAGTTCTTATGTTAACTACAGTTTTGCTTTTTTAGAATAATTAAAAGTTGGCTTGCCATTGATAACTCTTAAGAAAATATGGTAACTTCAAAAAATTATACCAGAGGTACGCAGTTTTCCAGTGATGCATTTGTCTTTGGACGCAAATATTCAGGTACCAGTTGTCCGAAACACAAATATTTGTCCACCGATTTCACAATCTGCTGTAAGCAGAAATAAAGCAACCTGATGATAAACTAGTTACTCCTCGAAACAATGTGAATAAGTCTTCTTTTTCTATGTATCATGCTCCCTCAGGATGTTAGCGATCATGACTCTCCAGAATTTTACTGTTGTAATAACTTTTGCTTTTTTTTTTTTGCATCTCCCCAAACCATCCATTCACATACGCTCGTCAAGTTGATCGTGCGTTGCTTTTCTCAGTCTCTCTTACCTTTAATGTCCTGTGAGTATCAAATTTTCTGAACCCACTTTCCTCGAAAAATTCTAACTGTATCCTCCTGATGTTAACTATTAAGTTTCTTATTCTTCCGTTGTTTCTTTTGTCATTGCTCCCATGTTCGCTGCATGGTATTCTTACAGGGCCATGCTTGCCGCACCCCAAATTGCGAGGGTGCCGCAATTTCCCTAGGGGCGGCAAGGCCCCGGGAAGCCGTAAGGCTCCTTGGCTCCGTAGATCTATCGTAATGAAAAAAATATTAAAATAATTATTAGGATTAACTGTAAAATTATTATCATACTCGTATGTTAAAATAGATATGTATCAACCCGCCTCGCTCTCTCTTTAAATCAACCGTAAATCACACACGCATACATACTCTAACATACTTACATACACACACAAGCACACGGTAAAATTAATGACAGCAGCAGCAGCAAACAGCAAGGAATGTCCATTCCTTAAAAGGTACAGACTCACTCGGACGGACACACGCTCCTCTGCCATTATGAAGATGAGATTTTGATCTCGAAATATCAATGTATAATAAATAGGTAATACCCCAAAAATTCTTTACCTTCTTTTATTTTACTAAATGCATTGTGATAGCCTTCAAGAGCTAACCATATACCTAATATACACAATGCCTCAAGCAAATTACAAAACTTTACTATATATATATATATATAATCTTTGATAGTAGCCTTATGGAGTTGGGTGGAAATACCCGGCTGACGATCATCAGTTGTTATGCTCCAACATTGGCTGGCTCAGAGCGGGAGAAAGAAGAATTTTACGATCTCCTTCGTGATGTCATCCTCAAGGTGCGCCACAAGGATAAGCTTATTCTTGCTGGGGACTTTAATGCTCGCGTTGGAAATGATGGCCAATCTTGGACTGGTGTACTAGGTGGTCATGGTGTAGGCAAGGTAAATGAAAACGGTTTGAGGCTTCTCACTATCTGTAGGGAGTTTGGCCTTAACATTACAAATACCTTGTTCCAACAAGCAAATCACCACAAAACCACCTGGATGCATCCTCGGTCTAAGGATTGGCATCTCATAGACTATATTATCACAAAACGAAGAGACATCAGTGACTTCAACATCACTCGCTCATTTCACACATCCTGCTACCTTTCAGATCATGCTCTCTTGCGAAGTAGACTCTCATTGAATTTATATAAGCGTAGGGTGTTTAGGTCAACAGCTCCGAAACGGATTGATGTCCTTCCCCTGAAATTAGCAGACAAGAAATATGAAATCTCTGTTAAGCTTGAGGCTGCCTTGGACTCAGTGAATATCACTGATGATATAGAATGTTCTTGGAAAGCATTGCAGAAGGCAACTCATTCAACAGCAGTAGAAGTTCTTGGAATTCCGCGTAGAAAGCACCAGGACTGGTTTGATGAAAACAACGAGGATGCAAAAAAGCTCATTAACAAGATGCACACTACACACAAAGCCTGGATAGAGGACAAGAATTCGTCTGCCAAGCAGATGTCTTACAGGAAATGCAAAGGTGAGGTGCAAAGGGCTCTCAGAGCCATGAAGGAACAGTGGTGGTATAAGAAAGCAATTGAGCTCCAAGAAGCTTCTGACAGTAAAAACACCAAAGCATTCTATAATGGCCTTAAAGAAATATTTGGGCCTGAAACGAATGGTGCCTCACCTGTATGTACAACGGACGGGGAAACGCTGCTCACTGATAAGTCAGATATTCTAAAGAGATGGAAGGAACACTTTGAGACAGTTCTAAACACATCATCTGAAGTCGACAATGATGTCATCTCGTCCCTTCCACAATGTGCTGAAATTCCTGAATTGTCATTTGAACCAGCTTATCAAGAGGTACTTGAATCGATCAAACAGATTGCCTCCGGTAAATCCCCGTCACCTGATGATCCCATCCCTCCTGAAGTGTACAAATGTGGCGGACATGCTTTAGTACAGAAGCTACATGCTCTTTTTGTGGAAATATGGAAAGCCGGGCGTGTTTCGCAAGATTATAAGGATGCATGTATTAAGCACTTGTACAAGAATAAAGGAGCGAGGAATATCTGCGACAATCATCGGGGAATATCACTTCTTTCCATTGCTGGAAAAATTCTAGCCAGATTAATTCTGAATCGAATTACCACACATCTTGTTGATAAAATCTACCCTGAGTCACAGTGTGGCTTTCGATCTGGTCGTGGCACCATTGACATGATATTTTCGCTCCGACAAATTGCAGAAAAGGTACGAGAGAAGAACCAGGAACTGTACATGGTGTTTGTCGATTTGACAAAAGCCTTTGATTCAGTGAACCGTGGCGCTCTATGGAAAGTTCTGCGCAAGCTTGGCATACCTGAAAATATGCTTAAGGTGATCATCTCTTTTCATGAAGAAATGAAGGCTAAGGTTGTGTGTGACGGAATGACGTCAGACGCCTTCGACGTCACAAATGGGACAAAACAGGGGTGTGTGATGGCTCCTGTACTTTTTGCTCTTTATTTTTCCCTGATGCTGAAATATGCCTTTGGTGATATTGATACTGGCGTGAAATTTCAGTTCCGTTCTTCTGGTGGTTTATTCAACCATCAGAGGTTTAAAGCCAAGACCCTTGTTCGAACTGAAATAATCCGAGATTTGCTCTTTGCAGATGATGCTGCTCTTGTAGCAACATCTTTCGAAGAGGCACAGTTTTTGCTCGATCGTTTCGCAACTGCATGTACGGCTTTTGGGTTTACAATCAACATTAAAAAGACAGAGGTGGTGCATCAACCATATATACCTCCAAAGCAAGTTGCGGGAGTGAGGACAGAGCCACCTGAATATCGTTTTCCAGAAAGACAACTGAAGGTGGATGGTCAAGCCGTTAAGTATACAAAGTGTTTTCCCTACTTGGGCAGCAAGGTGAATCATGATGGTTCATTGGATGACGAAATTGTCAACAGGATTGCGAGGGCTACATATGCCTTTGGGAAATTGCGCCATCGCCTGTGGGATGAACGTGGGATCCGATTGGATACGAAAATTGTGGTTTATCGAGCTATTATTCTCTCCATCCTCCTGTATGGCTCTGAGTCTTGGACTCCTTATAGACGGCACATCCGTCAGCTGGATGTATTTCACAAACACTGTTTGTGGTCAATCTGTGGTCTTAGCATTCGAGACAAGATGCCCAACGTTGACCTCTTTAGAAAATGTAATATTTCTGGAATAGAGCCATTCCTCATTCAGTTCCAACTACGTTGGACTGGACACGTATTGAGGATGACCGAGGAAAGGATACCAAAAATCATGATGTACAGTCAATTGGAGAGCGGTAGGAGAAATGTTGGACGGCCTTTACTGAGGTACAAGGATAAGATCAGGAGTAATTTGATTGCTCTCAATCTGCCTCACAACAATCTTGAGAGCAGAGTCTCTGATCGAATGGAGTGGAAGGCATGTTGTTTTGATGGTCTTCAGCGTTTCAAGGCTGACAGTCTGAATCATTTGAGTCAGAAACGAGAGAGAGTCAAGCGGGCTGTATTGGTACCTGCAAGTACATCCCATAACCAGCACACTTGCACTCTGTGTGGATTGATTTGTAAGTCCCTTGCTGGACTTAGATGTCATCAGAGGCTGAAGCATGGATGAAGTCAGAGTTGTCGGAACCTCATACGTCGAGATCGACGGGAGAGTCCATCATATATATATAATCTTTGATAGTAGCCTTATGGCCCCGAAGAAGCAGCAAAACATTTCTAATTAAAAAAAAATGAACTTGAGAGAGAAATAGATTATAGATATCTGTTTCAACATACATAAAAGTAGCTAAAAGTTGTGAAAACGTTCGTAATATATCCCTTCAAAATGCCAATTCCTCTGATTTCTTCCGTTTTTTCGTGATCACGGAATATCTGCGTTCCGAGTATGTTGTTTTGTTTAAAGTACCATCTATTGTGGGTTCGAGGGGTTGCGAAAGTTGCATTCTGTGAGTAGAAGGGCCGCAAGACGCTTTCGGGGGGGGGCGATGTTGCTAAGCACGGCATTGTATTCTCAGCATCTTTCAGTAGAACTACATTCCTGTGCGTTGTGGTGCAGTGGATATCGGCTCGGAACGAGAAATCGGGGAGCCGCGTTCAAATTTCAATAGAATTCCTTGCATTCACTTACGCACAAATACCCTTGGGAAAGGTATTTATCCGTCACTTCCCTCCAGTTATGGGTTACATAATAGAACAGATTGGGTTCTATAGCCTTTGATGGAAACCAGTCTACCGCAGAAAGCAATGGCAATCTACTTCGGGATACATCTTCTGCCCAGTCAGTCATGTCTCTTTCGAGACATGATCACCCAAGCATGTATCACGTATGGTACTTAATTGACTGACTGATATTCCTGTTGCTTCAAACCTATTCTTCATCTGTGAGGACATTGTTCAGCTTCCCGGTGCAAACGAATGGAAAGTACACGTGACTACGACGTAAAAACAAAAACAGTGACCTCACAAGCTTTTGTCTCTTACTCTGCATGATATTTTTTTTTTTTTTAGTTTTGGGTTTTTTATTAATCTACTCCTCTTTTTTTACAACATAACTTCTTACCGTTCTGTTTTCCGCAAGAAGTAACTGGTTCAACAGCAGAAAAATCGAATATCGATCAGGCTAAACCTTGTCAATATAATCACTCCAAAACACCTTCGCATCACATTCAGGCGATTCTGACGTACATATTGCCGGGTTTAAACACTACATCATAAAATAAACATGGCTCTTCTAAAGGAAGAGGGTATCAGTAGTAGTGGGGTACCTTTTTTTTCTTAAGTGCTGTTAAACCTGTACAAGGCTCTGGGTCTACTTAGGGTAGAGAGTTGCAGATTAAGAGGAAGAATTTATGTGGATTTTGTGGGGATGATAACGGTTGACCCTAGACTTGAAGGGGATTAGATTTTAGTGACTCAGGAAGCATCCGTGTATGTAGCCATTTAAACCCAAGAATGGCGACCCCAATTTATGATTAGGTTTTACTTTTTTATTCTCTTTCATTCCCAGTAACCCCTTGCATCTTAGTGGCATTTTCACTTTGCTTGGGGTGAATTGATTAAAAAATATATAAAAATCCGCTTGGGAGTTGGTTCCAAAATGCTGCACCCACTTTGAACACAGCTTTCTCACTGACAAATTTTCATGCAAAATGGTGAATACACTGCCTTCTGATATGTTCAACCCCTCTGCTATCTCATGCAACTTCAATTTACGATCGGCCAAAACGAGTTTGTGGATTTTTTTTTTTTTGTATTATACATTTATTTCTACCGGCCTGATTATTTACGATAAATTATTATTACGAAATAAATTTATTATTAATTTGACCTCGTTTAGACTAATCGTCATTCGTGGTCGAGAGGTCTCAGACGCGCCAGATCTCATGGTACTTTCCCCTATGTAGATAGAGGTCGCAGATTCCTGCCGAATGACATACATTTTCTGATTGCCCACCCCACACAAACACCAGTTATAATTTAAATAGTAGGTCATACTGGTATCTTAAACCTCGGTTTAGGATTCTCAGCATTGTTGGTGTGAGTCATTTTGTTCTTGTGCAAGCCAGACATGACTAAATCCTCAGCACGAGAATTGCTTTTTTAGCAAAAGTGTTACTCGTTTAACAAGTCAAAAATATTTATGTGTATATGTATTTCTCTGTGTGTGTCCTGTTTGAAATTATGTGTCTGTGTGTATGTGTGAGTAAAGAGGTTTGTGTGTACATATTTGTATGTTTGTATTGTTTTTATGTCTGCACATTTAGATGTTTATTTGTGTGCGTGTGCGTGTGTGTCTAAATAAATAATCAGGCCGGTAGAAATAAATACATAATACTGTTTAATTAAAAAGCAGAATATCTACTTAAGTACGATTATCGATAAAAAAAATAATGTTCAAACAATTCATTTCAAATTGTCGGTTGTTTATAACCAAGTTTCATTAAAATTTGTTAATTTCCGTAACATAACGATTATTGTAAATAATCAGGCCGGTAGAAATAAATATTTAATACTGTTTGATTAGAAACTGAATATCTACTTAAATACGAGTATCGATAAAAAATAATGTTCAAACAAATAATTTCAAATTGTCGGTTGTTTATAACCAGTTTCGTTAAAATTCGTTAATTTCCGTAGCATGTTTACATTTGTTGACATTACGATACATTTCAGAGCAGATATGGTTATTTGCGATGAAAATAAGGGTCGCAGATTCGAATCCTGCCGAATGGCACACATTTTCGTAACAAAGATTTATCGTAAATAATCAGGGCGGTAGAAATAAATATATAATACTGTTTAATTACAAACAGAATATCTACTTAAATATGAGTATCGATAAAAAATAATGTTCAAACAATTCATTTCAAATTGTCGGTTGTTTATAACCAAGTTTCGTTAATCTTCGTTAATTTCCGTAACATGATGATTATCGTAAATAATCAGGCCGGTAGAAATAAATATATAATACTGTTTAATTAAAAAACAGAATATCTACTTAAGTACGATTATCGATAAAAAATAATGTTCAAACAATTCATTTCAAATTGTCGGTTGTTTATAACCAAGTTTCGTTAATCTTCGTTAATTTCCGTAACATATTTACAAATGTTTGTGTGTATGCCTGTTTTCTGTGCCAGTGTTAGAATACTAGAACATATATAAGGGCAATTGTATGCGCTTTTTTTTTTTTTTTTGTTGTTGTTGTGTGTAAATGAGTGCATGTTTGCAAGGTTGTGTTTGATGGTAAAAAAAGGGAAAAAAGGCGGGAAACCAAATAAACAGGGAAAAGGTGAAGGGCACATGAAACTTTTTTTTTATCCTCTTCTGCCAACCAATAACCTTCATCCCAATCACTTTAATATTTTTCTATTTTTATTTTTATTTTCTCCAACCTATATCTCGGATATTACCATCTTTATTTATCCCCCAAAACAAACAAGGCAATAAAGACACTAAGACGCAAGTGGTTATTGCATCTAAGTGAATATGTGAAAAAGAAACTGTTGTAGGGTCTCCACTTTTTCCATGATAATGGACTCGAATATACATATACTACTACCATAGAGAGATACCGTCATATCCGAGAGATACCGGAAGATACCGAGGTTTCACGGAGAATACGGCGTCAGTAGTTCATAGTAGCTCTGGGCTCCACTTAGCCAGAGTATTATTACACAACACTCGTCAGCTTCCGACATACTAAGCATACTACGGTTTCATATCCGGGACATTGAATATATCCGTCTTAATAACTGTATTCCTTGATTACTAACCTTCGTACAAGTTTGTATATTTTACGTTAATATACTTATTTTCTATCTCCAATTCTGGTTGTTGTTCCTTTATTTTTGTGCGGTTCCCATTCCCATACTAAACTTACTACGGCTTCACTTCAGAGACTTATATATATATATATATATATACTTCGTACTAAATGTATTCCTGGATTACTAACCCTCGTTCAAGTTTGTATCCTTTACGTTAATATACTTATTTTTTTATCTCCAATTCTGGTTGCTGTTCCTTTATTTTGTGCGGTTCCCATTCCCGACATCCACAAAAGAAACGGTTCTTGACGAAGAGAACAATAAAAGTATAACGATTAAGAATACCAAAGATAACAATTAACATTGAAATTCAATTTTTGAAGATGAAAGTTGACTGGAAAACGGAAGTCGGAAGAGAGTTCTACAATGCAGAAGTGCAAGAGAAGAAACGTTTGGCATAGAACTTACGGCTGCAACGAGCCATTTCAACTGTAAAATGAAATCTTTCCACCAATGTAGTACTGCACTTAAATTCATAAAGTCTAGTTATTAAATAGAGAAATTAAAAATAGAAGGTTTGCAAGATGCCAGAAAATTCTAGTAGATTCGATAGAATTCGAAAGGTTCTAGAAATATGGAAATTAGGTGTTAGCCCTTATAAAAATAGGTTTTCGGCAGTGTACATATGTTCTTGTCATACTAATACACTGTTTTGAACCTACCTTCTGTTTTCCGTGTCTTACTTTCGACACAAACCGGTCACTTCAACTTTGCGGCGACAAATCAGTGACAAAGATCCACAACAATAAATACATAGAAATTTATTGAATAAAGAAAAAAAGATGAAACCGCCCAAAAAAAGATAAAAGAATCTCTTCGTTTTTTGTTTTTTTGTTTTTTTTTCACAAATTTCCACTCTCTTTGCAATTTATAGTCTAATCCTGGATAACATCCGGTTTACCGCCAATCTAACCAATTCCATAAAAAAGAACCAATCGCAGTACCAGTTTCAATTGTGCTGCAGTGGTTATCGGCTCGGAACGAGAAATCGAAGATCCCAATTGAATTCCTTGCCTTCACTTATGCGCAAATACCCTTGGCAAAAGTTTTAATCCGTCTCTTTCCTCCAGCTATGGGTTAAATAATAAAACAGATTTAGTTCTATAGCTGTTGCATCGTAGAATGAAGAGATACATAGTGAAATGTAGCTAAACTACTTTATTAGCAAAATGGTACAACCAAGAGGTATAAACAATATTTCAAGTTAGAGCAGATTCTGCAGCAAGAACGACGATAAAATGGCTGAAATCCTGATCTTGATCAGACCTGATTAGATATCGAGGTATCGAATTCCAATATCAGAGAGAAATTGGAAAAAATAAGTCGCCCACGACCTGAGCAGAAGCCTAAAGAATATTTGTGTGAAGTTTTGTGAGAATCGGATAAAAATTATGGATTTGTATAAAGGACATAGAGACAGATAAGCAGATACACAGACAAACATCTTGCCTTTTATATATATATATATATATATATATATATATAAATATTATCGATTTTCTGCACTATTGTAAGAAACTTCTTAATATCGTTTCTTATGTCTTTGTCTATGAGTGTATCAAATTTGATTAAAATCGCGCCACACCTTCTATAACCCAATTTTTTCGATTATCAATTTTCGATATTTATCGGGGGTACCTCGACACAAAACCTAGCTAAGAACACTTGCAGACGCTTATAGTACAACTGTGTAAATTTTAAAGAAAATCGGTTGAGCCGTTTTGCAGTCTATAGGTAACGGACACACACACAGAGACAAAGTTCGATTTATAAATAAGTTTATATATATATATATATATATATATATATATATATATATATATATATATGAGAATTTGCCAATAAAAGAAACACACATAGCCATCAGCATATATATATATATATATACAGTAATGTACAAAAGTATTAGGACAAGAACTATTTTATCATCTTTTATGAGACATATCTAATGTTACTTCGCAAGACACACTTTGGGAACAAATACAAGCTGCTTGGCAGGAGATACCATTAGATATATTGAAGAAGTTTGTCCTATCAATGCCTGACTGAATGAAATAAATTGCTTAAATTAAATTGTTTATTCTCTGTCAATATGCCTCATAAAAGATAAAATAATTTTTGTCCTAATACTATATGTATATATATATATTTAATCATATCACACCGAGCAAGGCGGTAAAGCCACTGATGTGCAGGGGGCTACATAGGAGTGAAAAGATTGGAAAAGAGAAAGCCGGAAACCACATCCTAAACAGGGAACAAGGGATGACCCTCTTCACCTGTTCAATTGACGTGGGTGGAGTGCAGCAGATAATTTTCTAAACACATACTGTTAAATATAAGAGACAATGAATGTCTATTATGTTTAATCATGAGCCGTTCTAAACATTGTAATTTGACTTTAATTTCAGTTGAAAATAAAAACAGAAATTCTCCAACATTTGGATAATTTTTTATTAAGTTGGTTCTAAGCTTTCGGCTCACATGAGCCATCTTCAGAGAGATAAAATCGTCGCTGGTGGTATATGTCTTTGCGTTAACGTCCTTTTAAACTTATCATACGCTAAAAATATGCCTCCTTCTACCGAGCGCCGATTGCTCAGAGGTAGAATCGCCGACTGATGCCAATTCGGTCGGGTTTCAATCCTGGGTTAAAAGCAATTGAATTTCTAACCGTACTGATGAGCTGTGATACAGCGAAACAGATCTGTCTGCGTATGACTATATATATTTGAGTTTGAAAGTTTGTACGCCTGACATTAAGAGAAATTAAATATATGTGATATTGCATAGAATCTTATTAAAAGGCGTGTAATTATTTTATTAATTTGGAATCAAAGCAACTACGCCAAAAGAAGGCAATATTTGATCAGTCATCACAAATTAATTTATATGATATATTCATAAGATATATTTTTCAGGATTCATTAAACTAATTTATCCAAACTTTCATTCCCTCTAATGATTCCATATCTAGTGATATAGCAAATACTAAAAGCATCTATAGAAATTCATTGGAAATGATTTTACTATAGGAATGCATTAGAAATTATTTGAATACTCGCTCTTTATGGAACCTGGAATATTATGGCTAGGATTTATGAAACAAATCCATCCAAACTTTCATTCCCTCTAATGATTCCATATCTAGTGATATAGCAAATACTAAAAGCATCTATAGAAATTCATTGGAAATGATTTTACTATAGGAATGCATGAGAAATTATTTGAATACTGGCTCTTTATGGAACCTGGAATATTATGGCTAGGATTTATGAAACAAATCCATCCAAACTTTCATTCCCTCTAATGATTCCATATCTAGTGATATAGCAAATATTAAAAGCATCTATAGAAATTCATTGGAAATGATTTTACTATAGGAATGCATTAGAAATTATTTGAATACTAGCTCTTTATGGAACCTGGAATATTATGGCTAGGATTTATGAAACAAATCCATCCAAACTTTCATTCCCTCTAATGATTCCATATCTAGTGATATAGCAAATACTAAAAGCATCTATAGAAATTCATTGGAAATGATTTTACTATAGGAATGCATGAGAAATTATTTGAATACTGGCTCTTTATGGAACCTGGAATATTATGGCTAGGATTTATGAAACAAATCCATCCAAACTTTCATTCCCTCTAATGATTCCATATCTAGTGATATAGCAAATATTAAAAGCATCTATAGAAATTCATTGGAAATGATTTTACTATAGGAATGCATTAGAAATTATTTGAATACTAGCTCTTTATGGAACCTGGAATATTATGGCTAGGATTTATGAAACAAATCCATCCAAACTTTCATTCCCTCTAATGATTCCATATCTAGTGATATAGCAAATACTAAAAGCATCTATAGAAATTCATTGGAAATGATTTTACTATAGGAATGCATGAGAAATTATTTGAATACTGGCTCTTTATGGAACCTGGAATATTATGGCTAGGATTTATGAAACAAATCCATCCAAACTTTCATTCCCTCTAATGATTCCATATCTAGTGATATAGCAAATACTAAAAGCATCTATAGAAATTCATTGGAAATGATTTTACTATAGGAATGCATGAGAAATTATTTGAATACTGGCTCTTTATGGAACCTGGAATATTATGGCTAGGATTTATGAAACAAATCCATCCAAACTTTCATTCCCTCTAATGATTCCATATCTAGTGATATAGCAAATATTAAAAGCATCTATAGAAATTCATTGGAAATGATTTTACTATAGGAATGCATTAGAAATTATTTGAATACTAGCTCTTTATGGAACCTGGAATATTATGGCTAGGATTTATGAAACAAATCCATCCAAACTTTCATTCCCTCTAATGATTCCATATCTAGTGATATAGCAAATACTAAAAGCATCTATAGAAATTCATTGGAAATGATTTTACTATAGGAATGCATTAGAAATTATTTGAATACTAGCTCTTTATGGAACCTGGAATATTATGGCTAGGATTTATGAAACAAATCCATCCAAACTTTCATTCCCTCTAATGATTCCATACCTCGTGAGATGGGAAATATTAAAATCATTTTCGTCCATACTTTCGTTCCCCGCAGTAGTTACCAATAGCATGACATAGTAAATATTAGTAGCAAAATAGAGTAAATGTGGACAGCAATTGCATTGGTTTCTTTTCACTGTCTATTTACTAAATGCTTTTGGTGTTACGTAAAAAGTGATTTTACTGATTAAATACTGATTTTTTTCATTTTCGTTTTTTCCTTAAAATTTTCCCGGGTGATTTGCAGCAACCATCTTTTATACGATGCATAAATGACCAGGACATACAAAATTATCAGGGGACAGAAATTATGGCAAGCATCACTGACTGCTTCGTATAGTCATATTTCATGCAAAGCTTTTACATACATATAAAAGTATACAATGTTACGGAAAATCCCGAAGATTAACGAAATGGTTTTAACAACCGACATATTGAAATTATTTGTTTAAATCGTGCCTAATGACGCACATTTTCGTACAAAATTTATCGTAAATAATCAGGCCGGTAGCAATAAATATATAAAAAATTTTATTAAGTTGGTTCTAAGATTTCGGCTCACATGAGCCATCTTCAGAGAGGTTACAAAGACGTTAACATAAAACATCCACTACAGAACCGCATTACAAATTTTGGTGACTGTTATTGTTGCTTAGCAAAGTTTTATGTCAACACAAGATAAAATCGTCTTTGATGGTGGGTGTTTTATATTAACAACCCTGTAACGTCTCTGATGATGGCTCATGTGAGCCGAAAGCTTAGGACCAACTTAATAAAAAATTATACAAATGTTGAAGAAGTTTTGCCTTCATTTTCAACTGAAATTAAAGCCAAAATATGTTTAGGACGGCTCATGATTAAACATAACAGACATTCATTGTCTCTTATATTTAACAGTATATGTTTAAAAAATTATCTGCTGCCTCGATACACTATATATATTCTAAACATATACTGTTAAATATAAGAGACAATGAATGTCTATTATGTTTAATCATGAGCCGTTCTAAACATCGTATTTTGGCTTTAATTTCAGTTGAAAATGAAGAAAAAACTTCTCCAACATTTGGATAATCGTTTAAGTTAGTTC
>JBBBDQ010001594.1:630000-667500 GCA_037127315.1 Ascarosepion bandense
TAGACATTATAAGTATTATTTTTTTATATATAAATGCATTCTCGTAACAAAATTAAAATTAAGAATACTTTTAAAATTTAAAGCATTAAATAGATCATAATTTGTAATAGAAAATAAAGATAAAATAACATAAGAGTTAAAATAAATTATCAAGATAGATTAATACTGTTACACAAAGTTTACAATTGCTAAAGTTTTATGCCTTACATTTTACAATTCTATCAGGATCGTAAGGTTAATTCTTTAATATGTTTACAATTTATTGTAGTTTCATTCCTTTGATTTAGTAATATGTCACTTTTCATGTACTTAATAATTTCAATTTTTTCTTGCAGACAAAGGAAATATGGTTTCTTCATCGATCTAGATATTCTAGCTCGTTTGAGAATTTTTCATTTAAATTTAGGTGTTTTATTCTCTTCTTTTAACTTGCAAAAACATTTAGAAAGTGATTTCATATTTTGTTCATACTTATTAGTAAAAGATGAGAGATTATTGTAAAAACACTTTTTAAAAAGTTCATTGTATTACCAATATAAACTTTAGTAACCATAGGATTTTCTACTGAGGAGATAGAGCACATGTTGACAAGCGATTTAGTTAAGCACTTATTAGATAAGGGGCATTGGTTGGGGTTTCTATAGTTGCATAAACTTTTACGATGGACAAATTAAAATAAATAGTAGAATTATTATTATTGTTGAATAATTTCAATATTTTATTGTTATGTAATTTGATTATTTTTTCTAAATTGTTAGAGTAACTATAAATGAGTTTTAGCGTATTCCTTTTAAAAATTTTGCTTAAAAGGTTATTTTGGGGAAAAAATTTTATCAATTAATTAAAGAAATTTATGTCCCAGTTTAATATTAAGTAACAGATTAAATGGTGGATTACACCAGATGATTTTCTTTTTTTTTATTCTTTTTGGAGCCAATATATTTTTCCAGAACATTGATCTCAGAAGATCAATAACCGCTATCCCGAAGATTTTTATCATAAATTGTTTTATGGGTGTGCGTTGTGGTCCAGTGGATATCGACTCGGAATCAGAAATCGGAGAGCCGCGTTCGAATTCCAATTGAATTCGTTGTAATCATATACGCGCAAATACCCTTGAGAAAGGTATTAATCCGACACTTCCCTCCAGCTATGGGTCAAATAATAGGACAGATTAGGTTCTATAGCTTTGGTCGGCAACCAGTCTACCACAGAAAGCAATGGCAACCTACTGCGGCATAATCTTCTGCCCAGTCAGTCATGTCTCTTTCGAGACATGATCGCCCAAGCGTGCATCACTTAACTGACTGAATATAATAGTTGGAGACATGATCAAGACTTCTACTGGGCATAAAGTGGGGGATCGGTTTTATATTGTTATGAAGTAAAAAACTGATTCCCCTCTAATTACTATTTAATAATATAATACATCTCTTCCCCCTCTAGCTATGAGTCAAATAACTGGACAGATTGGGTTCTATAGCCTTGGCTGGCAACCAGTGTGCTGCAGAAAGCAATGGCAACCTACTGCGGGATAATCTTCTGTCCAGTCAGTCATGTCTCTTTCGAGATATGATCGCCCAAGCATGTATCACGTATGGCACTTAACTGACTTTTCGAATATTTCTTTGATAGAGGAGTGAATGTTAATGCGACGTTCAACCGGTGATGGAATATGTTTCATAACGGAAGGTGGATGATTAGAGCCAGCGTTTATGTAAATTGGTTTAGCATTATTTTTCATGTAAGGTTGAAGATTATTCGAAACTAAGTCTAGCGTTATGTCTAACAAGTCAACTTATTTTATATTAGAACTACCAGTATAGCCCGGCGTTGCTCGGGTGTAATGAAAACTTTTATATATATATTATCGATTTTCTGCACTATTGTAAGAACTGCAACTTTGAAACTTCTAAATATCGTTTCTTATGTCTTTTCCTATGAGTGTATCAAATCTGATTAAAATCGGACCACTCCTTCTATAAACCGATTTTTTCGATTATCGATTTTCGATATTTATCGGGGGTACCTCGACACAAAACCTAGCTAAGAACACTCGCAGACGCTTATAGTACAACTGTGTAAATTTTCAAGAATTATAGTTCAGCCATTTCGGAGTCTATAGGTAACGGATACACACTCAGACACAGACACACACACACACACACAAAGTTCTATTTATAAATAAGTTTAGATTAATAACTACGCTAAGACCAAAAGATTTAAAAACTCTATGGATTTATTTTCTAAGTCTATCTACCTTACCTACAGTAGATTTATTCACTATCATGAGTCCATCATCTCTATAAAATCCTATATTATTTAAATCAATATCTTTATATGACGTGAGTTTGTACAGAAGAAATAATCCAACTAAATCTAAAGAATCCGCAGAATCTAGAGCTCCCATAGATAAATCAACATTATCAGCTTTTATAGCTTCTTACCACGTACAAAGAGATTTTCAAAAATAAAAGGAAATGACTTTTTATTTTTTTCAATAAAACATTTATTATTATCATTATTAACTACCTGATGAGACATTGTTCTTTCAATGTCGAAAAAAAGATGTACAATTTTGTAATAGTTTGTTTTTTGTACATGTTCGAAAGTATAATAATAAATATTCACGCGCTGTTTTTATATTGAGCAATATTTTAAATTAATTTTTTGAACATTTCAATTATTTTCTTTGTTCCTTATTCATTTGTATATATATATATATATATATATATATATATATATATATATATATATATATATAGAGAGAGAGAGAGAGAGAGAGAGAGAGAATAAAAAGTGTGAGAATTCCGTGAACGTTTTCTTTAAAGTGTATGTTTATTGATTTTGTAATTATGCATGTTATGAAACATTAATTGTCCATGACGTTACACGTGTTTCGAGTCTAAAATTGACTCTCTTCAGGCGAATAAATTTGCGGTTTTTACGTTTGAGTTTCTTCCTCAAGAAGAAACTCATTACTCTCGTTGGAACAAGTCTATTTCTTATTCGCTATATATATAAACAGAAATAGGGGTTGTTCCAACAGGAGAAACTGGTATAGAAGAAAGAGTGTTATCTTATCTATCTATCTATCTATCTATCTATCTATCTATCTATCTATCTATCTATCTATCTATCTATATCAGTCTGTTCTTATCTTATCTATCTATCTATCTATCTATCTATCTATCTATCTATATCAGTCTGTTCATCTTATCTATCTATCTATCTATCTATCTATCTATCTATCTCAGTTTGTTCATATCTATCTATCTATCTATCTATCTATCTATCTATCTATCTATCTATCTATCTATCTATCTATCTATCCCGGTCTGTTCATATCTATCTATCTATCTATCTATCTATCTATCTATCTATCTATCTATCTATCTATCCCGGTCTGTTCATATCTATCTATCTATCTATCTATCTATCTATCTATCTATCTATCTATCTATCTATCTATCTATCTATCTATATGCCAGTCTGTTATATCTATCTATCTATCTATCTATCTATCTATCTATCTATCTATCTATCTATCTATCCCGGTCTGTTCATATCTATCTATCTATCTATCTATCTATCTATCTATCTATCTATCCCGGTCTGTCTATCTATCTATCTATCTATCTATCTATCTATCTATCTATCTATCTATCTATCTATCTATCTATGCCAGTCTGTTCATTATCTATCTATCTATCTATCTATCTATCTATCTATCTATCTATCTATCTATCTATCTATCTATCTATCTATCTATGCCAGTCTGTTCATTATCTATCTATCTATCTATCTATCTATCTATCTATCTATCTATCTATCTATCTATCTATCTCTCCCGGTCTGTTCATATCTATCTATCTATCTATCTATCTATCTATCTATCTATCTATCAGAAAAAGTGCGATGAGCCGTGAAAATTTTGTAGATTCATTGTTGTAATTGTTATTAATATTACTTGCTTTTTCTATGATATATTAAGTGTTCATCATGGTATTTGTGTCGCTACACGTGTTTCGAGTGTAAAGTGGACTCTTCAGGCGAATAAAATTGTGACTTCACATATCAAGATTCGTTTGCTTTTTCCAAAATACCTACCTATATACAGGAATGGAATGTTGCTAACCTTTTCAATACATGGATACTATTTTACTAGATTAGATTGATTATCCTGATCCAAACGCTTTCTTGATCAACTTTCTGCCTCCAGGCAGAGAGAAACCCAGACGAGGCTCCGCCAAAGGGTAGAGTCACTGCTAGGGTGAACAGACAAAAGCTCGACCCAGTCTTAATCTGGGTCTACGGGATATTTTTGGCTGAGCTTAAGAATTTGGAGTCCCTATTTTAATTTACCTTGTGTCACATTCGCTTTGGTGGGAAGGTGGTAAATACAGAGTGATCATCCTGAGCCAACCCCACCACTTGATCAACTCTCTGGCTCAGGCGAACAGAAACCCAAACGAAGCTCCGCCGAAGGGTAGAGACTCGTTCTGGGTTAATAGACAAGAGCTCGACCCGACCTTAAGCAGGGTTTACGGGATATTTTTGGCTGAGCTTAAGGGCTCGTAATCCCAAATTTAATTGACCTTGTGTCGCATCTGCCTTGAGCATTCGCCCAAGTCGGAAGATGGTAAATATCGAGTTCACTAGTCTTCTATTCGTTTCAATTGGAGTAGATAGACTAAACTATCGCCCGGTTCACACTCCACCCATGTCTATTGAACAGGTTAAGAGGCTCATCCCTTGTTCCCTGTTTAGGATGTGGTTTCCACCTTTCTCTTTTCCAATCTTCTCACTTTGTTTTTTTTTTCAATGGGAGTAGATAAATCTATCTATCGCCCGGTTCACACTCCACCCACGTCTATTGAACAGGTTAAGAAGCTCATCCCTTGTTCCCTGTTTAGGATGTGGTTTCCGGCTTTCTCTTTCCAATCTTCTCACTTTGTTTTTTTTTTCAATTGGAGTAGATAGATCTATTTATCACCCGGTTCACACTCCACCCACGTCTATTGAACAGGTTAAGCGGCTCATCTCTTGTTCCCTGTTTAGGATGTGGTTTCCGGTTTTCTCTTTTCCAATCTTTTCACTATTGCGTAGCCCCCTACACATCAGTGGCGTTACCGCCTTGCTCGGGGTGATACGATTAAAAAATTTAAAAAAAAATTAAAATGTATTCCTCTAACTTGACCGGCTCTCGAGCCTAGTATCCGATGGAAATTACTACACGAAATAGTCTTACAGTGAAAGAAAGATAAACAAAAGCATTATCATTTTGTTCTTTTTAGTTTATTTATTTATTTATTTATTTATTCATTTATTTATTTATTTATATTTCTAAGACGGTTTCAGCCACAAAGTAAACATGGCCTTGAATGTACTCCATGACCCCAATTTTTTTTCACTGTGTACATTGGAATCAAATTAAATACTAACAAGCAACCGAAAGTTATCGATCTCCTAATCAGAAAGGTGTCAGCAGTTATTGAGTATTGATCTGAACATATAAATTTCGTTAGACTGGCTTAGGATATCAAGTTTGATTCACTTCACGCCATAAGCAGCCAGTGTAATTAAATTAGAATGCGCTCAGTGACTTCTTTCCTTAAAAAGTAAAAGCTGACGGGCTTTGTAAAGAGATACAGAATCACACAGGTAATGCTAACGGCAATATCAATAGTTTCCTTAGAAGGAAAATGTTCGGCGTTCACTGACCGAGCAACTAGCGTTAATGTCGCTCGAAATTTATAAAATCTTTCTATTAAAGCAATTTTTTTTCAACAAAATAAGATTCTAAAGTCGAGTAAACCAAAAAAATTAAAGAAAAGAGAATTGACAAAGAAGCAGAAAGTAAAATGATAAATTTGACAAAAAGAAAGAAAGAAAGAAAGAAAGGAAAATAGACAAAAAAGAAAAAAAGGAAAGAAAGAAAAAAGACAGAAAGAAAGAAAGAAAAAGAAAGAAAGAAATGAAACTTAATATAAAGAAAAAGTATTAAAAAAGTAAAAAAATAAATTGTAAACAAAGAAAAGAACAAAAGAAAAGAACAAAAGAAAAAAGAAAGAAAGAAAGAACAAAAAAAGAAAGAAAAGATAGAACTGAGACTTAGTATAAAGAAAAAGTGTTAAAAAATAAAAAATAAATTGTAAAGAAAGAAAGAAAAGAAAGAATAAACAAGAAAGAAAGAAGGGAAGGGAAGAAAGAAAAAGAAAGAAAGAAAGAAAAAAGAAAGAAAAAAGGGAAGAAAGAAAAAGAATGAAAGGAAAGAAAGAACGATATGAAACTTAATATAAAGAAAAAATAATAAAAAGTAAAAAAATAAATTATAAAGAAAGAAAGAAAAGAAAGAACAAATAAAAAAGAAAGAAAGAAAGAAAGAAAGAAAGACGGAAATGAAACTTAATAAAAAGAAAAAAATTAAAAAATAAATTGTAAAGAAAAAAAGACAAACGAGAAGAAAACTGATAGTTAACATCAGATAGAGAGAGATGAGGTTCCTGGGACATGTAATGAGGACAGTGGGCCTGGAGAATTTAATACTCACGCGATGAATAGAAAGAAACAGAGACAGGGGAAAGCAGTGCGATACGTAGTTGAAGAGTCTGAGCAAATGGATGGCAGGCCGCTGTTTGGAGAGATACCAAGGAAAAAATATTGATAACGACAAGATACAGAACCAAATGGAAGTCCATCATCGTCTACGTTCTACGCTCTGAAGGGACACGGCACATGAAGAAGAAGAATTATAGAATTATGAGAGCCAAAAAAGAAAGAATGAGTGAAGGTATAATTGAATAAAACTAGCCTAAACGGTGGACGAAGCAAAGATAGAATGTTTTCAATCTAAATCTAAACTTATTTATAAATGGAACTGTGTGTGTGTGTGTGTGTGTGTGTGTGTGTGTGTGTGTGTGTGTGTGTGTGTGTGTCCGTTACCTATAGACTCCGAAACGGCTGAACAGATTTTCTTGAAAATTTACACAGTTATACTATAAGCGTCTGCGAGTGTTCTTAACTAGGTTTTGTGTTGAGGTACCCCTGATAAATATCGAAAATCGAAAAAAAAAATCAGGTTATAGAAAGATTGGTCCGATTTTAATCAAATTTGGTACACTCATAGACATAGACATAAGAAACGATACTCAGAAGTTTCAAGGTTGCAGTTCTTACAATAGTGCAGAAAATTGATAATATATATATAAAAGGCAAGATGTTTGTGTGTGTGCCTGTTTATCTGCCTGTATGTCTGTTTTTTTTAGCACTTTTATTTTCGTTTTTGCTTCGGGTTTGACTCTAAGTAGGAATAATTGTAGTTCTTAGTTTCAGCCATGATACCATCTACTCAGAGGACTTATTTAGCCTTCAAAATTCAGTTTTTAGTATTTCTTGCCAACTTCCAAAGGGTCTGAGCTCCAGGACCATCGATTAGTTTTAAAGCTTTCATTACACCCGAGCAACGCTGGACTATACTGCTAGTCATAAAAATAAATGTAAGTTTTTACATCTAAGCAAGAGAAAAAAATGGAACAATGAAGCGTTTAGGATATCGAATCAAAGCTGGAGACAATGTGGCTGATGGCTTGCCCAAAACGGTTTTCCCGACATTTTTCGTTTCTTCTTTTCTTTTTTTTTTTTCTTCTTAGTTTTCGTTTTTTTATCTCCTAAAATCAACGCGATAGAATTAAGCGACGACCACGAACGCCATAAAATGGTGAACGCGTCCTGCCAAAATGGTTTTAATACCATCTATGGCGGACAGACAAGAAATATTGTTGTGTCATTGTAAGTGGCTTGATGATAAACGTATAACGATAAACACAGATGTGCGTTGTGGTGCATTGGATATCGGCTCGGAACCAGAAATCGGGGAGCCGAGTTCGAATTCCAGCTGAATTCATTGCATTCATTTACAGGCAAATACCCTTGGGAAAGGTATTAATCCGTCTATTCCTTCCAGTTATGGGTTAAATAACAGGACAGATTGGGTTCTATAACTTTGGTCAGCAACCTGTCTACCGCAGAAAGCAATGGCAATCTACTGTGGGATAATCTTCTGCCCAGTCAGTCATGTCTCTTTCGAGACATGATCGCCCAAGCGTGTATCACGTATGGCGCTTAACTGACTGATAAACACAGAGAGTAATTTTTCCTTCGGCCTTTCTCCCCTCTCTCAATCTCCTACTTGCTCTCTCTCTCTCTCTCTCTCTCTCTCTCTCTCTCTCTCTCTCTCTACATATATATAGACAGACAGACAAACAGAAATTTCTCCACTGAGGATTTGACGCAGGATCGGTTTTTAATGCGGGCAATCCGAGACCTCAGGCAAAAAAATTCCCGTAAACCTTTTTACCGGAGACGAGACCCTTTGGCGGAGCCTCGCCTTGGTTCATCTCCACAGCAGAAACAGAGAGTTCGACAAGATTAATGTTCGAGTGTAACTCTGAGAGAGATGACTCTGATTAACGGTTACATCATATAGCATCGGACGTGTTCCTGCGTGAATTTCTGGTGAGCATTCCTCGGGCAACACTTACGTCTGAGTGACATTCTGACCAATTTACATTGTTATTAATGATAACGGCAATTATTTTGCCCTTTTTATTCTGATCAAAGTCTGATCCTACAACACACAACCAATCTTTCTCCAATTACTTTTGAGCAGAATCTTTTCAATTGCTTTTTGCTTTCCACTCAACTTTGATCTTCAAAAATTTAAATGCAATGTCAATCGTTATCTTCTGTCTTCTTAATTCCTGTTCTTTTATTGTTCTTTCTACTTAATTATGTTTTCTTCTTCTCATATTATTATAAGTCCTATGCTAACAGTTTCTTCTCTCGCTTATGGAACTCTCTTCCAGCTTCTTGCTTTCCAGTCAACTTTGATATTCAAAAATTTAAATGCAATGTCAATCGTTATCTTCTGTCTTCTTAATTCCTGTTCTTTTATTGTTCTTTCTACTTAATTATGTTTTCTTCTTCTCATATTATTATAAGTCCTATGCTAACAGTTTCTTCTCTCATATGTGGAACTCTCTTCAGGTTTCTTGCTTTCCAATCAACTTTGATCTACAAAAATTTAAATGCAATGTCAATCGTTATTTACTGTCTTCTTGATTCCTCTTCTTTGATTGTTCTTTCTGCTTACTTATGTTGTCTTCTTCTCATATTATTATAAGTCCTATGCTAACAGTTTCTTCTCTTGCTTGTGGAACTCTCTTCAGGTTCCTTGCTTCCCAATCAACTTTAATCTTCAAATATTTAAATCCAATGTCAATCGTTATTTTCTATTTTCTTAATTCCTGTTCTTTGATTGTTCTTTCTACTTAATTATGTTTTCTTCTTCTCATAAGTCTTATGCTAAAAGTTTCACTCTCTCTCTCTCTCTCTCTCTCTCTCTCTCTATCTCTCTCTCTCTATCTCCCGTGGAACTCTCTTCCAGCTTCTTGCTTTCAAGTTAAATTTGATCTTCAAAGATTTAAATGCAATGTCAATATTATCCTGTTTTCTTAATTCCTGTTCTTTTATTGGTCTTTCTACTTAATTATGTTTTCTTATCATCTAAACTTATTTATAAATGGAATTTTGTCTGTGTGTGTATGTGTGTGTGTATCTTTACCTATAGACTCCGAAACGGCTGAACCGATTTTCTTGAAAATTTACACAGTTGTACTATAAGCGTCTGTGAGTCTTCTTAGCTAGGTTATGTGTCGAGGTACTCCAGATAAATATCCAAAAACGATAATCGAAAAAATCGGGTTATAGAAGGAGTGGTCCGATTTTAATCAAATTTGATACACTGATAGACAAAGACATAAGAAACGATATGTGTGTCTGTTTATCTGCCTGTATGTCTGTATTTTTTTTCAGCCCTTTTATTTTAGTTTTTGCTTCGGGTTTGGCTCTAAGTAGGTATAATTGTAGTTCTTAGTCTCAGCCATGATACCATTTACTCAGAGGACTTATTTAGCCTTCAAAATTCAGTTTACGACGAAAAAAACTTATTTGATATCGATACCAGGAAATCAAAATTTGACTTACATCCATTCATTTTTCTTTCAGTCTACGGTTTCGCTTTAACTGGAAACAACTATTGCTTTTTAGTGTTTCGTGCCAACGTCCAAAGAGTCTGAGCTCCAGGACCATGGATTAGTTTTAAAGCTTTAATCACATCCGAGCAACGCCGGACTATACTGCTAGTATTATTATAAGTCCTATGCTAATAGTTTCTTCTCTCTCTTATGGAACTCTCTTCAGGCTCCTTGCTTTACAGTCAACTTTGATCTTCAAATATTTAAATGCAATGTCAATTGTTATCCTCTGTCTTCTTAATTCCTGTTCTTTTATTGTCCTTTCTATTTAATTGTGTTTTCTTCTCCTCATATTATTATAATTCCTATGCTTATCGATGTAGATTTGTCAATTGCAACCAGGGTCAGCAAAATATTGTGGCTGGCAATACTTAACACCACACAGGTCGTTGGTGTCAAACGATGTCAGGAGATTGTGAGCTTAATACCTGATTAATGAATATTGCACGACAAATTATTTTTCCAATGTTTAGTGCCGTCATGGCAACGACAAGCCCCCTCGACCCCGCCAAGTGTTGCTTATGACAGGTGCCCTACGTGTCATGCCCTAGATAAGCCACTGTGTCGATTCACGGCCGATTTTAGAAAGATATTTTAATGAACAATCTCCATTCGGTATGAATTCGAGTCAAAATGAGAACCGACCATCAGTACTTTCAAGTAACAGGGGCATTTCAACGTGGTGTAGTGGTTAACGAGATTGTTTCGCTAAATCAATTACGACTGAGTAGCGAGTTAGACGTGCGTTGTGGTGCAGTGGATATCGGCTCGGAACGAGAAATCGGGGAGCCGAGTTCGAATTCCAGTTGAATTCATTGCATTCACTTACGCGCAAATGCCATTGGGAAATGTATTAATTCGTCTCTTCCCACCACATATGGGTTAAATAACATAACTGATTGGGTTCTATATCCTTGGCTGGCAACCAGTCTAACGCAGAATGCAATGGCAACCTACTGCGGGATAATCTTCTGCCCAATCAGTCATTATTTTTTTAATCATATCACTCCGAGCAAGGCGGTAACGCCACTGATGCGCAGGGGGCTACGTAAGAGTGAAAAGATTGGAAAAGAGAAAGCCGGAAACCACATCCTAAACAGGGAACAAGGGATGAGTCTCTTCACCCGTTCAATAGACGTGGGAGGAGTGTGGACCGGGCGATAGTTTAGTCTATCTACTCTAATTGAAAAAAGAAAAAGTAAAAAGATTGGAAAAGAGAAAGCCGGAAACCACATCCTAAACAGGGAACAAGGGATGAGCCTCTTCACCTGTTCAATGTCTCTTTCGAGACATGACCGCCCAAGCGTGTTTCACGTATGGCACTTAACTGACTAACTGAGTTAGAGAAAGATTAACAATCTCATCAAAGATGAAGGAGAGACTAGATGCAGCAGAAATGTGGTTATACAGGAGGATGCTGAGGATACCATGGGTCGGACATGTGAGTAACAACAATGTTCTAGAAAAAATAGAAATCGTCGGAGCACTTCAAATTGGTGTAATGGTTAACAAGCATTTCTCAGGAGACCAATTACGATTGAATAATAAGTTCGATCTTCACTGGGTGCGCTATGATTTTCGCCCTGTGCCACGTCTAAGGTACCATTGGAAAAATGCCTTTCTACTGACAAATATTTTTTTTTTTTTTTATATATATATATATATATATATATATATATATATATATATATATATATATATATATATATATATATATATATATATATATATATACTGTAACCTGTTTGGAACTGGGATGTGCGTTGTAGTGCATTGGATATCGGCTCGGAACGAGAAATCGGGGAGCCGAGTTCGAATTCCAGTTGAATTCATTGCATTCACTTATGCGCAAATACCCTTGCAAAAGGTATTAATCCGTCTCTTCCTTCCAGTTATGGGTTAAATAACAGGATAGATTGGGTTCTATAGCCTGGGCTGGCAACCAGTCTACCGCAGAAAGCAATGGCAACCTACTGTGGAAAAATCTACTGCCCAGTCAGTTCTGTCTCTTTCGAGAAATGATAGCCCAAGCGTGTGTCACGTATGACACTTAACTGACTGACTGTTTGGAACTGCTTGTGGAGCCAAAAGAAAGTCCTATGAAATTTCTAGGGAAGACGTCGGCACAACCTGCCCAAAGTGAATGTCGCCACAGACAAACAGACACATACACACACAGACAGACAGACACACACACACACACACACACACACACACACACATATATATATATATATATATATATATACTCAGTCAGTTAAGTGCCATACGTGATGCACGCTTTAGGCAGTCATGTCTCGAAAGAGACATGACTGACTGGGTAGAAAATAGTCCTGCAAAAGTTTGCCATTACGTTCTGCGGTAGACTGGTTGCCAGCCAAGGCTATAGAACACAATCTCTTGTATTATTTAGCCCATAACTGGAGGGAAGATACGGATTAATGCCTTTCCCACGGGTATTTGCGCGTAAATGAATGCAAGGAATTCCGAGTTGATATCCACTGCACCACAGCGCATACCCATCTTCGTTTTTGGCACGACTCTGAGATTCATACATTATGCAATCATCAAGTGCATATTATGAACGGAACATTTTTCGATTTGAATCAGTTATTCAATATGTAATTCAAACCGAAAGAATTTTAGTTTATAATATGCACCTGACGATTGCACAATGCGTAAATCTTCGTGTCGTGCAAAAAAAAAACAAAAAAAAATGGTAAGTATATTTATTAATATATGCTTTTTGCTTTGTTATTCTCTATTGAGTCAGTCAGTTAAGTGCCATACGTGATAAACGCTTTGGCTGATCATGTCTCGAAGAGGCATCACTGATAGGGCAGAAGATTATCCTGCAGTTGGTTGCCATTGTTTTCTACGGTTGACTGGTTGTCAGCCAAGGCTATAGAACCCAATCTGTCTTGTTATTTGACTCATAGCTAGAGGGAGAAGAGATGTATTATATTATTAAGTAGTAATTAGTGGGGGATCAGTTTATTACTTCATAACAATAGAAAACCGATCCCCCACTTTAGTAGAAGCCTTTCTCATTTTTCAAACTATTATATTCAGTCAGTCAGTTAAGTGCGATGCGTGATAGACGCATTGGGCGATCATGTCTCGAAAGAGACATGACTGAATGGGCAGAAGATTATCCTGCAATAGGTTGTTATTGTTTTCTGCAGTAGACTGGTTGCCAGCCAAGGCTATAGAACCCAATTTGTCCTATTATTTAACCAATAACTGGAGGGAAGAGACGGATTAATACCTTTCCCAAGGGTATTTACGCGTAAATGAATGCAAGGAATTCAAGTGGAATTCGAACTCGGCTCCCCGATTTGTCGTTCCGATTCGATATCCACTGCACCACAACAACACCTGATTAATATTTATATATTGATGTATATCTGCGCGTATACACATTTATATGCTTATTTACATCCATATATATATTGGAAGAACCCTATTTCTTTATTCAGTATATATATATATATATATATATATATATATATAGGAAAGAATATTAATAAAAAGTTTTGAATTTAAAAACGTACTTTTTTAAACAGTATTTGTTTATTTTTATTGTATTTTTATATTTCAGACCGTCCTCGGTCCTTCATCAGAAACAAGTGATTTTTAAATTAGAATTGGAAACGTATTTTACGATAGCGTCCGAAAATCACTTGTTTCTGATGAAGGACCGAGGACGGTCTGAAATATAAAAATACAATAAAAATAAACAAATACTGTTTAAAAAAGTACGTTTTTAAATTCAAAACTTTTTATTAATATTCTTTCCTATACATATTAAGACAGTATACGTGGATGATCATCACTATATATATATATATATATATATATATATATATATATATCAGGTGCAGTTGAGTGGCAAGCAATAAAATAGGAGCTGTGGGACTTTAATCAGAGAGTCAAAAGAGGTTCCCTCCTGAGAAGAGGCGTGGAAGAATAGGGGCTTGGCTCTGAAAAGACGCCGTCTTTGTGTCATATGTTTGTTGACACGAGAAGAAAAAAAAGGCGGTTTGCTGAAACGGAAGATACATTTGACTCACCCGACCATCACCACCACCACATTTGTTTGCATCGGTATTTTGTGAGTCGGGTGGAGGGGGTTTATGCCTTCATTTTCGGAGTTACTTCATGCAAATTCCTCCCACTCCCCCACCAAAAAAAGGGGCGGAAAAATGTAGGGAGATAAAAATAAGACAGAAGAACAGTAAAACAAAACCGAAAAAATATGTAAAACAATGAAAAAAAAAAACTTCTTACAGGTTTATTTCGATGTGAGTCCGTAAACTTAGGAAAGATGAATACCATATAACGCACACACACACACACACACACACACACATATATATATATATATATATTCGCAGACAGATCTGTTTCGCTGTATCACTGCTCATCAGTATGGTCAGACATCCTATTGCTTCTAGGTTCTAGCCAGGATTGAAACCCGACCGAATTGACATCAGTCGGCGATTCTACCACCAGTAGAAGAAGGCGGACTTTTAGCATGTTATATACAATGTAAACATACGCCAGTAGCCGAGAGTGTCCAAATTCATTACTGAATGAACGATGCGTAAATGCTTGAATAGCTACTGGTTTTTTAAAGTCTAAAATTCCTCCACACACACACACACACACACACACACACACACACACACACATATATACATATATATATATATATATATATATATACAGTACTGTGCAAAAGTATTAGGACAAGAACTGTTTTATCTTTTATGGGGCATCAAAATAAAGTTTAAAATCACCCCCGTCCTAACAGTTTTGCATACTACCGGTAGTGTGCAAAAGTATTAGGACAGCGGTGATTTTCCTAAAAAACTCACTGAAATTCAAATACAGAGTGAAAAGCCAAATATTTCTAAGAATTATTTAACTAAAAAGGAAGAGGAAGGAAAGCCTCGGAATTCGAATTGGCCCTCACAAAGCCCTGATCTCAATCCTATTGAACATCTATGGGAAATATTGAATAAAAAAATTGATAAAACACACTTTGGGAAAAAATACAAGCTGCTTGGCAGGAGATATCATTAGATACATTGAAGAAGCTTGTGATGTCAATGCCTGACAGAATGAAGGCTGTGATCAAAGCAAAAGGCTATTATACTAAATATTAAATTTATTTTGTAACATATATTTTTCTTGTTAAAGCATTTGTTGAGTAAATCAAATAAAAGTACTTTAATTAAATTGTTTATTTTCTGTCAGTATGCCTCATAAACGATAAAATAGTTCTTGTCCTTATACTTTTGCGCAGTACTGTATATATATATATATATACACACACACACACACGCACACACACACACTAGGTGCGATTGGTAAATTGTCGCAATTACTTTATTATTTCAAAGGCAAAGGTTATTATAGTAAATATTAAATTTATTTTGTAACAGGTATTTTTTCTTGTTAAAGCATTTGTTGAGTAAATCAGATAAAATGACTTTAATTAAATTGTTTATTTTCTGTCAATATGCCTCATAAAAGATAAAATAGTTCTTGTCCTAATACTTTTGTCCAGTACTGTGTATATATATATATATATATATATATATATATATATATATATATAGAGAGAGAGAGAGAGAGAGAGAGAGAGGGAGGGAGAGAGAGAGAGATTTGTAAGTGTAAGAACAAATGGAGTGAAAAGCCACAGTTCATACCAGTTACTTTTAAAAGTGCTCAATGCAAAGTAGAGTAATATTGTAATATTTTTATTATAAGTAATTAGAATAAAAACATTTTACATCACTACACAAAAGTTATCATGTTTCACTACGATTCATTGTACTTTGGTCAGGCGATGGTTGGTCACGGGTGATATGAATGATTTCTATGGAAGTTTAAAAACAATTCGTTAGCCATTTTCAGAGAGTTAACGGAGGGATGACAACAGAATTAAGAATGTCCTTGTGGATAAGCTTTTCCTTATGCTCATCTTTCAGTTACTCTCTCATTTTTCCATAGGAAATGTCCAAAAGAGCTACATTTTTTAGTTCCACCAGTTCAGACCTTTACAGCTAATCATCTTGCTACTCTGTCAGTATTGCCATAATAAATGTTCAGAAAGCCTATTTTATTTTTGTTCCACTAGTTCAGACCGTTACAGCTAATCATCTTGCTACTCTGTCAGTGTTGCCATAATAAATGTTCAGAAAGCCTATTTTATTTTTGTTCCACTAGTTCAGACCGTTACAGCTAATCATCTTGCTACTCTGTCAGTATTGCCATAATAAATGTTCAGAAAGCCTATTTTATTTTTGTTCCACCAGTTCAGACCTTTACAGCTAATCATCTTGCTACTCTGTCAGTATTGCCATAATAAATGTTCAGAAAGCCTATTTTATTCTTGTTCCACTAGTTCAGACCTTTACAGCTAATCATCTTGCTACTCTGTCAGTATTGCCATAATAAATGTTCAGAAAGCCTATTTTATTTTTGTTCCACTAGTTCAGACCGTTACAGCTAATCATCTTGCTACTCTGTCAGTATTGCCATAATAAATGTTCAGAAAGCCTATTTTATTTTTGTTCCACCAGTTCAGATCTTTACAGCTAATCATCTTGCTACTCTGTCAGTATTGCCATAATAAATGTTCAGAAAGCCTATTTTATTTTTGTTCCACCAGTTCAGACCTTTACAGCTAATCATCTTGCTACTCTGTCAGTATTGCCATAATAAATGTTCAGAAAGCCTATTTTATTTTTGTTCCACTAGTTCAGACCGTTACAGCTACTCATCTTGCTACTCTGTCAGTATTGCCATAATAAATGTTCAGAAAGCCTATTTTATTTTTGTTCCACTAGTTCAGATTGTTACATCTAATCATCTTGCTACTCTGTCAGTATTGCCATAATAAATGTTCAGAAAGCCTATTTTATTTTTGTTCCACCAGTTCAGACCTTTACAGCTAATCATCTTGCTACTCTGTCAGTATTGCCATAATAAATGTTCAGAAAGCCTATTTTATTTTTGTTCCACTAGTTCAGACCGTTACAGCTACTCATCTTGCTACTCTGTCAGTATTGCCATAATAAATGTTCAGAAAGCCTATTTTATTTTTGTTCCACTAGTTCAGATTGTTACATCTAATCATCTTGCTACTCTGTCAGTATTGCCATAATAAATGTTCAGAAAGCCTATTTTATTTTTGTTCCACCAGTTCAGATCTTTACAGCTAATCATCTTGCTACTCTGTCAGTATTACCATAATAAATGTTCAGAAAGCCTATTTTATTTTTGTTCCACCAGTTCAGACCTTTACAGCTAATCATCTTGCTACTCTGTCAGTATTGCCATAATAAATGTTCAGAAAGCCTATTTTATTTTTGTTCCACCAGTTCAGACCTTTACAGCTAATCATCTTGCTGCTCTGTCAGTATTGCCATATTAAATGTTCAGAAAGCCTATTTTATTTTTGTTGCACCAGTTCAGATCTTTACAGCTAATCATCTTGCTACTCTGTCAGTATTGCCATAATAAATGTTCAGAAAGCCTATTTTATTTTTGTTCCACCAGTTCAGACCTTTACAGCTAATCATCTTGCTACTCCGTCAGTATTGCCATAATAAATGTTCAGAAAGCCTATTTTATTTTTGTTCCACCAGTTCAGATCTTTACAGCTAATCATCTTGCTACTCTGTCAGTATTGCCATAATAAATGTTCAGAAAGCCTATTTTATTTTTGTTCCACCAGTTCAGATCTTTACAGCTAATCATCTTGCTACACTGTCAGTATTGCCATAATAAATGTTCAGAAAGCCTATTTTATTTTTGTTCCACCAGTTCAGACCTTTACAGCTAATCATCTTGCTACTCTGTCAGTATTGCCATAATAAATGTTCAGAAAGCCTATTTTATTTTTGTTCCACCAGTTCAGATCTTTACAGCTAATCATCTTGCTACTCTGTCAGTATTGCCATAATAAATGTTCAGAAAGCCTATTTTATTTTTGTTCCACCAGTTCAGATCTTTACAGCTAATCATCTTGCTACTCTGTCAGTATTGCCATAATAAATGTTCAGAAAGCCTATTTTATTTTTGTTCCACCAGTTCAGACCTTTACAGCTAATCATCTTGCTACTCTGTCAGTATTGCCATAATAAATGTTCAGAAAGCCTATTTTATTTTTGTTCCACCAGTTCAGACCTTTACAGCTAATCATCTTGCTACTCTGTCAGTATTGCCATAATAAATGTTCAGAAAACCTATTTTATTTTTGTTCCACCAGTTCAGATCTTTACAGTTAATCATCTTGCTACTCTGTCAGTATTGCCATAATAAATGTTCAGAAAGCCTATTTTATTTTTGTTCCACCAGTTCAGACCTTTACAGCTACTCATCTTGCTGCTCTGTCAGTATTGCCATAATAAATGTTCAGAAAGCCTATTTTATTTTTGTTCCACCAGTTCAGACCTTTACAGCTAATCATCTTGCTACTCTGTCAGTATTGCCATAATAAATGTTCAGAAAGCCTATTTTATTTTTGTTCCACTAGTTCAGATTGTTACAGCTACTCATCTTGCTACTCTGTCAGTATTGCCATAATAAATGTTCAGAAAGCCTATTTTATTTTTGTTCCACCAGTTCAGATCTTTACAGCTAATCATCTTGCTACTCTGTCAGTATTGCCATAATAAATGTTCAGAAAGCCTATTTTATTTTTGTTCCACCAGTTCAGATCTTTACAGCTAATCATCTTGCTACTCTGTCAGTATTGCCATAATAAATGTTCAGAAAGCCTAATTTAGTTTTGTTCCACCAGTTCAGACCTTTACAGCTAATCATCTTGCTACTCTGTCAGTATTGCCATAATAAATGTTCAGAAAGCCTATTTTATTTTTGTTCCACCAGTTCAGATCTTTACAGCTAATCATCTTGCTACTCTGTCAGTATTGCCATAATAAATGTTCAGAAAACCTATTTTATTTTTGTTCCACCAGTTCAGATCTTTACAGCTAATCATCTTGCTACTCTGTCAGTATTGCCATAATAAATGTTCAGAAAGCCTATTTTATTTTTGTTCCACCAGTTCAGATCTTTACAGCTAATCATCTTGTTGCTCTGTCAGTATTGCCATAATAAATGTTCAGAAAACCTATTTTATTTTTGTTCCTGAGAGTTCAGATCTTTACAGCTAATCATCTTTTCTCTGTCAGTATTACTATAATAAATGTTCAGAAAGCCTATTTTCATTTTGTTCTGATTCAGATCTTTACAGCTAATCATCTTGCTACTCTGTCAATGTATTGCCATAATAAATGTTCAGAAAACTGTTTATTTTTGTTCCACTAGTTCCAGATTATGTTACAATGCTCATCTTGCTACTCTGTCAGTATTGCCATAATAAATGTTCAAAAGCCTATTTTATTTTGTTCCACCAGTTCAGTCTTTACAGCTAATCATCTTGCTACTCTGTAGTATTGCCATAATAAATGTTCAGAAAGCCTATTTTATTTTGTTCCACCAGTTCAGATCTTGACTAATCATCTTGCTACTCTGTCAGTATTGCCATAATAAATGTTCAGAAAGCCTGTTTATTTTTGTTCCACCAGTTCAGACCTTTACAGCTAATCATCTTGCTACTCTGTCAGTATTGCCATAATAAATGTTCAGAAAGCCTATTTTTATTTTTGTTCCACTGGGAAGTTCAGATCTTTACAGCTAATCATCTTGCTACTCTCAGTATTGCCATAATAAATGTTCAGAAAAACCTATTTTATTTTTGTTCCACCAGTTCAGATCTTTTACAGCTAATCATCTTACTACTCTGTCAATGTGCCATAATAAATGAAAAGCCTATTATTTTATTCACCAGTTCAAGTCTTTACAGCTAATCATCTTGCTACTCTGTCGGTATTGCCATAATAAATGAAGTGAAAGCCTATTTTATTTTTTTTTTTTTTTTTGTTCCACCCAGTTCAGACCTTTACAGCTAATCATCTTGCTGCTCTGCTCAGTATTGCCACTAATAAATGTTCAGAAAGCCTATTTTATTTCATTCCTGACGTTCAGACCGTTACAGCTAATCATCTTGCTACTCTGTCAGTATTGCCATAATAAATGTTCAGAAAGCCTATTTTTATTTTGTTCCACCAGTTCAGGCCTTTACAGCTAATCATCTTGCTACTCTGTCATTGCTGCCTTTAATAAATGTTCAGAAAGCCCTGTTTTATTTTTTGTTCCACCAGTTCAGATCTTTACAGCTAATCATCTTGCTACTCTGTCAGTATTGCCATAATAAATGTTAAGCCTATTTTATTTTTGTTCCACAGTTCAGACCTTTACAGCTAATCATCTTGCTACTCTGTCAGTATTGCCATAATAAATGTTCAAAAGCCTATTTTATTTTGTTCCACTAGTTCAGATTGTTACAGCTAATCACTCTTGCTACTCTGTCAGTATTGCCATAATAAATGTTCAGAAAGCCTATTTGTTTGTTCCACCGGTTGGATATTTACAGCTAATCATCTTTACTCTGTCAGTATTACATAATAAATGTTCAGAAAGCCCTATTTTATTTTAATTTCACTAGTTCAGATTGTTACAGCTACTCATCTTGCTACTCTGTCAGTAGTGCCATAATAAATGTTCAAGCCTATTTTATTTTTGTTCCACAGTTCAGACCGTTACGGCTAATCATCTTGCTACTCTGTCAGTATTGCCATAATAAATGTTCAGAAAGCTACTTTATTTTGTTCTTACCAGTTCAGATCTTTACAGCTAATCATCTTGCCACTCATCGGTATTGCCTTAATAAATGTTCAGAAAGCCTATTTTATTTTTGTTCCACAAGTTGGTCTTTGGCTAATCATCTTGCTACACTGTCAGTATTGCCATAATAAATGTTCAGAAAGTCATTTCTATTTTGTTCCACTAGTTCAGACCTTTACAGCTAATCATCTTGCTACTCTGTCAGTATTGCCATAATAAATGTTCAGAAAGCCTGTTTTATTTTTGTTCCACCAGTTCAGATCTTTACAGCTAATCATCTTGCTACTCTGTCAGTATTGCCACAATAAATGTTCAGAAAGCTCATTTTATTTTTGTTCCAATTCAGTTCAGATCTTTACAGCTAATCATCTTGCTACTCTGTCAGTATTGCCATAATGTTGTTCAGAAAGCCTATTTTATTTTTGTTCCACCAGTTCAGACCTTTACAGCTAATCATCTTGCTACTCTGTCAGTATTGCCATAATAAATGTTCAGAAAGCCTATTTTATTTTTGTTCCACCAGTTCAGACCTTACAGCTAATCATCTTGCTACTCTGTCAGTATTGCCATAATAAATGTTCAGAAAAACTCATTTTATTTTTGTTCCACCAGTTCAGATCTTTTACAGTTAATCATCTTGCTACTCTGTCAGTATTGCCATAATAAATGTTCAGAAAGCCTATTTTGTTTGTTCCACCAGTTCAGACCTTTACAGCCACTCATCTTGCTGCTCTGTCAGTATTGCCATAATAAATGTTCAGAAAGCCTATTTTATTTTTGTTCCACCAGTTCAGACCTTTACAGCCAATCATCTTGCTACTCTGTCAGTATTGCCATAATAAATGTTCAGAAAGCCTATTTTTATTTTTGTTCCACTAGTTCAGATTGTTACAGCTACTCATCTTGCTACTCTGTCAGTATTGCCATAATAAATGTTCAGAAAGCCTATTTTATTTTTGTTCCACCAGTTCAGATCTTTACAGCTAATCATCTTGCTACTCTGTCAGTATTGCCATAATAAATGTTCAGAAAGCCTATTTTATTTTTGTTCCACCAGTTCAGATCTTTACAGCTAATCATCTTGCTACTCTGTCAGTATTGCCATAACAAATGTTCAGAAAACCTTTAATTTTGTTCCACCAGTTCAGATCTTTACAGCTAATCATCTTTGCTACTCTGTCAGTATTGCCATAATAAATGTTCAGAAAGCCTATTTTATTTTTGTTCCACCAGTTCAGATCTTTACAGCTAATCATCTTGCCACTCTGTCAGTATTGCCATAATAAATGTTCAGAAAACCTATTTTATTTTTGTTCCACCAGTTCAGATCTTTACAGCTAATCATCTTGCTACTCTGTCAGTATTGCCATAATAAATGTTCAGAAAGCTCATTTTGCTTTTGTTCCACCAGTTCAGATCTTTACAGCTAATCATCTTGCTACTCTGTCATATTGCCATAATAAATGTTCAGAAAGCTCATTTTATTTTTGTTCCACTAGTTCAGATTGTTACAGCTACTCATCTTGCTACTCTGTCAGTATTGCCATAATAAATGTCTGTGAAAGCCTATTTTATTTTTGTTCCACCAGTTCAGATCTTTACAGCTAATCATCTTGCTACTCTTTGTCAGTATTGCCATAATAAATGTTCAGAAAGCCTATTTTATTTTTTTGTTCCACCAGTTCAGATCTTTACAGCTAATCATCTTGCTACTCTGTCAGTATTGCCATAATAAATGTTCATTAGAAAGCCTATTTTATTTTTGTTCCACCAGTTCAGACCTTTACAGCTAATCATCTTGCTACCTGTCAGTATTGCCATAATAAATGTTCAGAAAGCCTATTTTATTTTTGTTCCACCAGTTCAGATCTTTACAGCTAATCATCTTGCTACTCTGTCAGTATTGCCATAATAAATGTTCAGAAAACCTATTTTATTTTTGTTCCACCAGTTCAGATCTTTTACAGCTAATCATCTTGCTACTCTGTCAGTATTGCCATAATAAATGTTCAGAAAGCCTATTTTATTTTTGTTCCACCAGTTCAGATCTTTACAGCTAATCATCTTGCTACTCTGTCAGTATTGCCATAATAAATGTTCAGAAAGCCTATTTTATTTTTGTTCCACCAGTTCAGACCTTTACAGCTAATCATCTTGGTTACTCTGTCAGTATTGCCATAATAAATGTTCAGAAAGCCTATTTTATTTTTGTTCCACTAGTTCATTGTTACAGCTAATCATCTTAGTTACTCTGTCAGTATTGCCATAATAAATGTTCAGAAAGCCTATTTTATTTTTGTTCCACCAGTTCAGACCTTTACAGCTAATCATCTCATACTCTGTCAGTATTGCCATAATAAATGTTCAGAAAGCCTATTTTATTTTTGTTCCACTAGTTCAGATTGTTAAGCAGCTACTCATCTTGCTACTCTGTCAGTATTGCCATAATAAATGTCTTGAGAGTTTTATTTTATTTTTGTTCCACCAGTTCAGACCGTTACAGCTAATCATCTTGCTACTCTGTCAGTATTGCCATAATAAATGTTCAGAAAGCTCATTTTATTTTTGTTCCACCAGTTCAGACCTTTACAGCTAATCATCTTGCTACTCTGTCAGTACTGCCATAATAAATGTTCAGAAAGCCTATTTTATTTTGTTCCACCAGTTCAGATCTTTACAGCTAATCATCTTGCTACTCTGTCATATTGCCATAATAAATGTCTGTAGCCTATTTTATTTTTGTTCCACCAGTTCAAATAGACCCTTTACAGCTAATCATCTTGCTACTCTGTCAGTATTGCCATAATAAATGTTCAGAAAGTTTTATTTTATTTTTTTGTTCCACTAGTTCAGATTGTTACAGCTAATCATCTTGCTTACTCTTGTCAGTATTGCCATAATAAATGTTCAGAAAGCCTATTTTATTTTTGTTCCACCAGTTCAGACCTTTACAGCTAATCATCTTGCTACTCTGTCAGTATTGCCATAATAAATGTTCAGAAAGCTTCATTTTATTTTTGTTCCACTAGTTCAGATTTGTTACAGCTACTCATCTGCTACTCTGTCAGTATTGCCATAATAAATGTTCAGGAAAGCCTATTTTATTTTTTGTTCCACCAGTTCAGACCGTTACAGCTAATCATCTTGCTACTCTGTCAGTATTGCCATAATAAATGTTCAGAAAGCCTATTTTATTTTTGTTCCACCAGTTCAGATCTTTACAGCTAATCATCTTGCCACTCTGTCAGTATTGCCATAATAAATGTTCAGAAAGCCTATTTATTTTTGTTCCACCAGTTCAGATCTATGCTAATCTCATCTTGCTACTCTGTCAGTATTGCCATAATAAATGTTCAGAAAGCTCATTTTATTTTTGTTCCACCAGTTCAGATCTTTACAGCTAATCATCTTGCTACTCTGTCAGTATTGCCATAATAAATGTTCAGAAAGCTCATTTTATTTTTGTTCCACCAGTTCAGACCTTTACAGCTAATCATCTTGCTACTCTGTCGTTACTGCCATAATAAAATTCAGAAAGCCTATTTTATTTTTGTTCCACCAGTTCAGACCTTTACAGCTAATCATCTTGCTACTCTGTCAGTATTGCCATAATAAATGTTCAGAAAACCTATTTTATTTTTGTTCCACCAGTTCAGATCTTTACAGTTAATCATCTTGCTACTCTGTCAGTATTGCCATAATAAATGTTCAGAAAGCCTATTTTATTTTTGTTCCACCAGTTCAGACCTCATGTTAATCATCTTGCTGCTCTGTCAGTATTGCCATAATAAATGTTCAGAAAGCCTATTTTATTTTTGGTTCCACCAGTTCAGATCTTTACAGCTAATCATCTTGCTACTCTGTCAGTATTGCCATAATAAATGTTCAGAAAGCCTATTTTATTTTTGTTCCACCAGTTCAGACCTTTACATCTAATCATCTTGCTACTCTGTCAGTATTGCCATAATAAATGTTCAGAAAGCCTATTTTATTTTTGTTCCACTAGTTCAGATTGTTACAGCTACTCATCTTGCTACTCTGTCAGTATTGCCATAATAAATGTTCAGAAAGCCTATTTTATTTTTGTTCCACCAGTTCAGATCTTTACAGCTAATCATCTTGCTACTCTGTCAGTATTGCCATAATAAATGTTCAGAAAGCCTATTTTATTTTTGTTCCACCAGTTCAGATCTTTACAGCTAATCATCTTGCTACTCTGTCAGTATTGCCATAATAAATGTTCAGAAAGCCTATTTTATTTTTGTTCCACCAGTTCAGACCTTTACAGCTAATCATCTTGCTACTCTGTCAGTATTGCCATAATAAATGTTCAGAAAGCCTATTTTATTTTTGTTCCACCAGTTCAGATCTTTACAGCTAATCATCTTGCTACTCTGTCAGTATTGCCATAATAAATTTTCAGAAAACCTATTTTATTTTTGTTCCACCAGTTCAGATCTTTACAGCTAATCATCTTGCTACTCTGTCAGTATTGCCATAATAAATGTTCAGAAAGCCTATTTTATTTTTGTTCCACCAGTTCAGATCTTTACAGCTAATCATCTTGCTACTCTGTCAGTATTGCCATAATAAATGTTCAGAAAGCCTATTTTATTTTTGTTCCACCAGTTCAGACCTTTACAGCTAATCATCTTGCTACTCTGTCAGTATTGCCATAATAAATGTTCAGAAAGCCTATTTTATTTTTGTTCCACCAGTTCAGACCTTTACAGCTAATCATCTTGCTACTCTGTCAGTATTGCCATAATAAATGTTCAGAAAGCCTATTTTATTTTTGTTCCACCAGTTCAGATCTTTACAGCTAATCATCTTGCTACTCTGTCAGTATTGCCATAATAAATGTTCAGAAAGCCTATTTTATTTTTGTTCCACTAGTTCAGACCGTTACAGCTAATCATCTTGCTACTCTGTCAGTATTGCCATAATAAATGTTCAGAAAGCCTATTTTATTTTTGTTCCACTAGTTCAGACTGTTACAGCTAAGCCTCTTGTTATTCTGTCGCTATTTCCATAGCAAATGTCCAGACGAGCAACATTCTTTAGTTTCATTAGTTCAAACATTTACAGAAAAGCCCCGCGGTACCCCAGGAATATCGCCATGATAAATGATCTGACAAGAAACTTGCATTAGTTCCAGCAGATCAAACAGTTAGATCAAACGTTAGTCTATCGATATTTCCATAGCGAATGTTCAGGTGAGCTATATTCATAACTTCCACCTGTTCAGACCTTGACATCTAATCCTCTTACTACTCTGTCAGTATTTCCATAATAAATATTCAAACGAACTACGTTCCTCAGTTCCATTAATTCAGACCATTTTATCTAAACATCTGGTAAATTTATGGCTACTTCTATAACAAATGTTCAGAAAACCTACCTTATTTTTGCTCCACCAGTTCAGACCTTACAGCTATGTCTCTTCCTACAACATCGCTATTTCTGGAGCAAATGTTCACAATACCTACCTTCTTACATTCTACAATTTCAGGCATTTATATCTAAGCCTCTCGCTATTCTATAGCTATTTACATGGCATATATTCAAAGAAACAACATTGTATATTCCCACCTGTTAAGGCCTTTAAATTTAAGCCTCCCGATACCTTATCGCTATTTACATGGCATATGTTCAGAGAAACTACATTCATTAGTCCCACCTGTTCAGGCATTTATATTTAAGCCTCCCCATACTCTATTGCTATTCACATAGCATATGTTCAGAGGAACTACATTCTTTATTCCCACATGTTCATGGAATTTACATTTAAGCTTCCTGATATTCTATCGCTATTTACACGGCATATGTTCAGAGGATCTACATTATTTAGTCCCACGTGTTCAGTCCTTTATATTTAAGCCTCCAGATACCCTATCGCTATTTACATGGCATATGTTCAGAATAAGTACATTATTTACTCCCACCTGTTCAGTCCATTACATCTAAGCCTAACGCTACTCTATCGCTATTCACATGACATACATTCGGTGGAACTAGATTAGTTAAGTCCCATCTGTTCATTCCTTTACATGTAAACCTTTTTCTACTCTATCTCTATTCACATGGCATATGTTCAGAGGAACTACATCCTTTAGTCCCACCTGTTCAGGCCTTTACATTTAAGTCTATCGCTACTTTATCGCTATTTCCATAGTAAATTTCAACCAAGCAATATTACTTATTTTAACCAGTTCAAACTTTAACAACAAAGCCACTTGCTACTCTATCGCTATTTTCAAGTCAAATGTTCTGAGGAAAAACATTGTTTGTTTCAAAACATGAACTTCTACAGAAACACCACTTAGTACTCTATTGTAATGTGATAGGTACTGATATGGCGGCTCGACTGCAGCCACTTCCCCATCGTCGAAGTGTGGCCTCCCTTTGTCTGTTCTATAAATACTTTCATGGCTTCTGCTCAGACGAACTTAAGTCACTGATGCCTCCTCAACAGGTGTTTACTCGTGCAACCAGACTGGCAACTGGGTTCCACCCATTCACAGTCAGTTTAGCCAAATGCAGACGACAATTCTACTCCTGCAGCTTCTTCTCTCGCACTTCCCGCCTGTGGAACTCGCTCCCATATTCTTGCTTTCCTGATGGCTACAACCTCCAGAAATGTAAATGCAAAGTCAATACTCATCTACTAACCACTGGACTCTAGCTCTCTCCCCACCCCCGTATAACCTTCCCTTTCTCTCCATCTATGTATCTGTCATCGCACCTGCTTTCTCAGCTTTCTATTGTTCCTTTCTAACGAGTTTGTACTCCTTACTCTTTTCTAATTAATCTTTTTACATTTATGTAGCCCCCTGCACATCAGTGGCGTTTCCGCCTTGCTTGGAGTGAAATGATTAAAAAAAAAATCTATAGCAACTGTTCTGACAGACACCACAAGTTCAGACTATTTTGGAAACCCACTTTTTACTCCATCGCTGTTTCTATTGCAAATGTTCTGACGATAAACGTTCTTTAGTTATACCATTTCAGACATTTACAGCAAATTTACTTGTTACTCCATCATTATTTTATAGCACTGTTATGTCGCCAAGTATAAATGAATAACTCAACAACAGAATCAGAATATAAGTTGTATTCCGCGGAAAGACGGTTAGTATGTACAGAAGTGATTAGTAATATTTACAATAGAAAAGATACAAGAGTCCAATCCGTCGTAAGACGTGTGTATACGTGATTACTTCCGGTACGCCACCGGAAGTGTGACTAACTCTTCACTGACTCTCAAGCGACTCTCTACGACTCTGTACGAACCAGTACGACTCATTATTTAGTCGTCCCTCCCAGTAAGGGCAACATGTGACACATGGTCAGTTTATATCTGGGATTTCTGGGCTATATGGCCCGGCCAAAAAATATCTGTCTATTTTTGCCCAGTCGTGCTTCTACCCTTCGGCGGAACCACGACTGGGTTATTGCTCTCTGCTCGGAAGCAGAGAGCGCCCTCTACCCGAAGGCAGAGAGCTGACAGTGTCGTAGAGTCGTCAGTCTAGTGACTCTCTACGACTCTATACGAACCCGTACGACTCATTATTGAGTTGTCCCTCCCAGTAAGGGCAACATGTGACACACGGTCAGTTTATATCTGGGATTTCCGTGCTATATGGCCCGGCCAAAAAATATCTGTCTATTTTTGCCCAGTCGTGCCTCTACCCTTCGGCGGAACCACGACTGGGTTACTGCTCTCTGCTCGGAAGCAGAGAGCGCCCCCCGCCCGAAGGCGGAGAGCTGACAGTGTCGTAGAGTCGTCAGACTAGTGACTCTGTACGGCGAACCCGTACGACTCTTCATGTAGAGAATCCACCATTGCTATATATAGCAATGGGAACAGTCCATTATGTAGTCAAATAGGAGCGGCGCCCTAACAAGCACAATGTCTGATAACATCATTCCTTAGTTCTACCAGTTCAGACCTCTACAGCAAAGCCACTTGCTACTAAATCGCTATTTTATGGTAAATGTGCAGATGAGTAATATTCCTTAGTCACACCAGTTCAGACATTTAGAGCAAAGGCTCTTGTTACTACTTCATCGCTATTTCCATGGCACAGTTTCTTACGACTATGACACTATTTCCCGCTGATATGTTGTTTTGTTTGTTTAATACAACTGAGGGAGGGAAATTAATATTAGTGGTATTATTAGTTGTGCGTTATTGTAATCCGCGATGTGAGTTTATGTAAAAAACTATTTTTATACTATTGTGTGCTTGTAAAATCCAGGCAATAGAAAAAGAGAGAAAATATATAATTTTTCTTTTTTTTTTCTTGTTCAAAACGAATTGTTTTGAGCAAGTTAAAATTTTGTAATATGTAAGTAACCAAAACAAAATGTCAGGATTTACTTGATGAGGTCAAGTAGGGTTAGATCCTCAAAAGTTGTTCCTTGGAACATATTGTAGGGTGGGAAGACAGAAAGTTATGTGAGCTGTTGATATTTCATTCATTGAGCCATAGCTCCCCGCAGATTGTGTGAGTCGAAAATAATCTCATTGATCAAAAGCTTTGAGTCCGAGAGGATTGGGGATGGTTATAAAAATAGAATTATAAAAGTTGGGAGAGAGCTTTCAGGCGACAAGGATAAACCAACCCCCACACCGCCGCCGCCATTAGCCGTGTCTGATTCGGTAGATTCCGTCAAGCTCCGATAAGAACCTGAAAGAATTTTGTTGTTTTAAAAAGTTGCATAGAGAATTGACAGCTCTGATTAAAGTAAAGATATGAAAAGACTTTTAAAAAAATTGAAAGCTCTGATATTTTTAAACGAATCCTCTCCGTTTTAAACTGGCGTTCCGACAATTGTACTTTCCGCTGTTATAATTAACAATTATTTTTTTGTATTAAGACTTTCTTCGTAACTCTCCAGACGTCTTCGACCGTATTCATTTATTTTATTTTTTTTCTATTGTGCCGTGTTTATTTTTAACCAAAAGTGTACACAAGTGTCCGGTCTGGACCTGGTGGAAAGACAGCCACTGGATTTGCACAACGCTACTTTCTGATATCAAATCACAGCGTGAGCAGTTGGTCTGTTGTTGCAAAAGACGTCTTGAGGACCAGCTTCTGTGACGAAATCATCATGACCAGCAGCAGCGGCCCGAAAGCTTTGACATAACTGGTGCCGTTTCGACATCATCGCACCGGGATCCGTTCCTGAACCAGCGAGCGACCGAACCAACCAGCCAGCCGGGTGGCAGTGTCACACGATCAACATTCCTTACTTCCACCAGTTCCGACCTTTACATTTAAGCCTCTTGCTACTCCATCGCCATTTTATGGCAAATGTTGTGACAGACACTTCTTAGTTCCACCAGTTCATACCTTTATGGCAAAGTCACTGTCTACTCCATCGCTATTTCCATAGCAAATGTTCTGACGAGCAATATTCCTTTCTTCCACCAATACTGACCTTTACATCAAAGTCTCTCGCTAAACTGTCGCTACTTCCATATATTAAAGTTTCAGACGACCAACATTCCTTAGTTCCAGTTCCGACCTTCACATCTAAAACTTTTACAACTTGCAAGTTATTTTCCCCAATTAAACTAGTTCAGACCTTTAAACATAAGCCTCTTGCTAGTCCATCGCTATTTACACAGCAAATGTTCAGACCAGATGCATTTCTTAGTTCAACAAATTCAGATCTTCACAACTAAGACACTTAATACTCTGTCGCTATTACAAAACTAGCAGTATAGCCCGGCGTTGCTCGGGTGTAATGAAAGCTTTAAAACTAATCTATGGTCCTGGAGCTCAGACTCTTTGGACGTTGGCACGAAAGACTAAAAAGCAATAGTTGTTTCCAGTTAAAGCGAAACCGTAGACTGAAACAAATATGAATTGATATAAGTCAAATTTTGATTTCCTGGTATCGATATCAAATTTTCTGCACTATTGTAAGAACTGCAACCTTGAAACTTCTGAATATCGTTTCTTATGTCTTTGTCTATGAGTGTATCAAATTTGATTAAAATAGGACCACTTCTTCTATAAACCGATTTTTCGATTTTCGATATTTATCGGGGGTACCTCGACACAAAACCTAGCTAAGAAAAGTCGCAGACGCTTATAGTACAACTGTGTAAATTTTCAAGAAAACCGGTTCAGCCGTTTTGGAGTCTATAGGTAACGGACACACACACACACACACATACACAGAGACAAAGTTCCATTTCTAAATAAGTTTAGATTATGGCAAATATTCAGTCTGGTTAAGCTCTATTGTTCCACAAGTTAAGACCTTCACAACTATGACACACCATGTCTTTGACACGGTGTCAACTCACTCTCATTCTCTAGGTATTTCATTAGTATGGAAGAAGTTCCTCTCGAACAGCTTGTTCATCAGGACTGTTAGTTTATGGAAAAAACTTGAAACACAATCCTCAAAAATTTAAATATAACGCCAATCGTCATTTTCTGTCTTCGATTCTTTATTTATTTGTTGTCCGTTCATTTACATCGGAGTGACTTTATCACCTTTGATGGGGTGAAATGATTTTAAGAACGAATCTTCACCAATCGTTTCTAGCTTATCTTCTTCGAGTCTAAGATCAGCTGTCAATCCACATATCATCATAATATGCCCATTTTCCCCTCTTTACGCCCTTACAACAACCTCATTCCGTAACTAGCTACCTTAGGCAATACAATACTGTGCAAAAGTATTAGAACAAGAACTATTTTCTTTTATGAGGCATATTGACAGAAAATAAACAATTTAATTAAAGTAATTTTATTTGATTTACTCAACAAATGCTTTAACAAGAAAAAAATACTTGTTACAAAAGAAATTTAATATTTACTATAATAGCCGTTTGCTTTGAAATAATTGCGACAATTTACCAATCGCACCTCTGTGTGTGTGTGTGTGTGTGTATATATAAATATGTGTGTATATATATATATTGTCATCCGCAGACAGATCTGCTTCGTTGCATCACAGCTCATCAGTACGGTTAGACCACTGAGCTATGGGCGCTCGGGAGAAGGAGGCAGACTTTTTATATATTTGTGTGTGTAATAGCCTTTTGCTTTGATCACAGCCTTCATTCTGTCAGCCATTGACATCACAAGCTTCTTCAATCTCCTGCCAAGCAGCTTGTATTTGTTCCCAAAGTGTGTATTGCAAAGTAACATTAGATTCCTTTTTAGTTTTTTTTTTTTTTTTTAATCATCTCACCCCGAGCAAGGCGGAAATGCCACTGATGTGCAGGGGGCTACATAACTGTAAAAAGATTAATTAGAAAAGAGTGAGGAGTACAAACTAGTTAGAAAGGAACAATAAAAAGCTGAGAAAGCAGGTGCGATGACAGATACATAGGTGGGGAGAAAGGGAAGGATATACGGGGGTGGGGAAAGGGGAAAGAGCTAGAGTCCAGTGGTTAGTAGATGAGTATTGACGGCATTTAAATTTCTGGAGGTTGTAGCCGTCAGGAAAGTAAGAATACGGGAGCGAGTTCCACAGGCGGGAAGTGCGAGAGGAGGCACCAGTGACTTAAGTTCGTCCGAGCAGAAGCCATGAAAGTATTTATAGAAGAGACAAAGGGAGGCCACATTTCGACGGTGGGGAAGTGGCTGCAGTCGAGGCGCCAGATCAGCACCTATCACATTACAAACTCTCCTTTGGAGCCAGTCAAGAACACTGAAGAGAACGGCAGGGACGCCTGAACATAAATGGCAGCAGTACTCCATGCACGGACGGATGGTTGACTTGTATATATGCAGGATTGATTCAGGCGGAAAAAACATCCTGGATCGACATAGTGACCCAACCTTCTTAGCAGTAGATTTTGCTATGGATTCAATATAGTGGTTCCATTTAAGGTCTGAGGACAGGGTAAGTCCGAGAAGGCGTAGTGTATTGCTCTCCGGAAGAATCGCTTGGTCCATGCTTATGGGAGGCAGGAGAGGTTGCCTGTAATGGTTGACAGACAACAGCTTGGTCTTACATGAATTGAAGTTGACAAGCCACTTCTTGCCCCAGTTCACCACAGAGTGTAGATCCCGTTCAAGGTCAGCAGCGAGATTATGTCTGTCCGCCACGACAGGTTTCTTACTGGTGCGGGAGTATATTGTAGTGTCATCTGCATAGATGCCTACTTGGGACTTGATCTCATCTGGGAGGTCGTTGATGAAAATAAGGAAGAGCGTCGGGCCCAGGATAGAGCCCTGTGGGACACCAGCATTCGTGCTGTAGGATGAAGAGGCACGCCCATTCAAAACGACCTTCATTTTGCGGTTATTTAGAAAAGATTGCATTAGGTGAAGCAGGCGACCGGTAATACCGTAACCCCGTAGTTTGCATAGGAGGCCAGAGTGCCAAACCCTGTCGAAAGCCTTGGAGATGTCCAGAGCAACCGCGCGAGCCTCGTCAGACTCATCAAGGGACTGTAGCATGTACTCCGTTACGCTTGTTAGCAGGTCGACCGTGGAAAATACTTCTTAGAAAAGTTTGGCTTTTCACCCTATATTTGAATTTCAGTGAGATTTTTAGGAAAATCCCCCTGTCCTAATACTTTTGCACACTACCGCTAGTGTGTAAAAGTGTTAGGACAGGGGTGATTTTAAATTATATTTTGATACCTCATTTTAACTTATTAATAAATGGAACTTTATCTGTGTGTGTGTGTATGTGTGTGTGTGTGTGTGTGTCCGTTACCTATAGACTCCGAAACGGCTGAACCGATTTTCTTGAAAATTTACACAGTTGTACAATAAGCGTCTGCGAATGTTCTTAGCTAGGTTTTGTGTCGAGGTACCCTCCATAAATATCGATAATCGATAATCGAAAAAATCGGTTTATAGAAGGAGTGGTCCGATTTTAATCAGAGTTGATACACTCATAGGAAAAGACATAAGAAACGATATTCAGAAGTTTCAAGGTTGCAGTTCTTACAATAGTACAGAAAATCGATAATATATATATATATATATATATATACGGCAAGTTGTTCGTATGTGTGTCTGTTTATCTGCCTCTATATCTGTATGATTTTCAGCCCTTTTATTTTAGTTTTTGCTTCGGGTTTGACTCTAAGTAGGTATAATTGTAGTTCTTAGTCTCAGCCATGATACCATTTACTCAGAGGACTTATTTAGCCTTCTAAATTCAGTTTACGACGAAAAAACTTATTTGATATCGATACCAGGAAATCAAAATTTGACTTGCATCCATTCATTTTTCTTTCAGTCTACGGTTTCGCTTTAACTGGAAACAACTATTGCTTTTTAGTCTTTCGTGCCAACGTCCAAAGAGTCTGAGCTCCAGGACCATGGATTAGTTTTAAAGTTTTCATTGCACCCGGGCAACGCCGGGCTACACTGCTAGTAAAAGATAAAATAGTTGTTGTCTTAATACTTTTGCACAGAACTGTACATTAGATATAAAACATTTAAAAAAAACGTTTTTTTTTTTTTTAAAATCTTATCTAAAGAAATATTGGACGCAGGAAGAACACAGACACCTTCATGATTTTGGAAGAGGGCTCGTCGATTTCAGAACCTTCGAGAAACAGAAGCACTGCCGATAGAAATGTCAGGAAATGCCAGCAATGGTTCACTAAAATTCGTTCGTGCAACCTCTGACCTCAAAGATTTCTTCGTCTCGCAAGACCGGAATCAGTCGAGAGGAATTTAGTAGACAATGTGTCAAAATTGACAGTTAGAGAAATGATACAATATCTCAGAACATGAAAGTATTCACCATTGTCTTGAAGTTGGTAACATTTCGAAATATAGTGAAAGGATACCCTCATCTCTGCGATGTCAACCGTTCACAAAGACTCGGTAGGTAGAATATGCATTGCTTTCCTCTGCCCTCAATATATCATGTGAGTGCCAAAATCTCCAAGCTCATCTTCTTCATGTTGCCTAGAAAATTTCAACTATATATTCTTGATGTTATGTAGAAGTGTTTCCCCCCTCCCCACATTTTCTCGAAAATTTTGTTGTCGCTCATATGTTTGGTCCATGGTATTTTCAGCATCCTACTGTAGAAACACATTTCTGTTATCACAAGTCTCTTTTCAAGCTTTTTTTTTTTTTAATTATTCTCCCTCGATTAAGGCCGCTTAGACACTAGGGGTTATTGAGTTTTAGAAAATAGGAAAAAAATTAAGAACACAATAAAAGAACAGAACTTTCTTTTTATCATTTCACCCCAAGCAAGGTGGTACCGCCACTGACGTGCAGGGGGCTACATAAGGGAGTTTTAGACAGGAAGGAGTGAAGGCAAAGACGAACAAACTACATGGGGTGAAAGAGAAAGGACAAGAGAAGGATGTGAACACAGAAGTGAAGATAGTTACGAAGGTAGAGAGAACGGAAAAGAACAAGATACACAGGGTGATGTGGAAAGAGTTGAAGTTAAGTGGATAAGAGATGACAATTGACTTTGCATTTAAATTCTTGGAGGTTGCAGCCGTCAGGAAAGCAAGCATATGAAAGTGACGTTTCCAGAACTGCGTGCTTGTAGTTTCAGATGGTAACTCATCTATAAGATAGTGCTATAAGCAAGTTTAAATTTTGATGTTTGTCATTTCGCCGAAGTATAAACAACTTTGTTTTTCATGTCGCATTTTGTGCCAAAAAAGGACATTTGAGGGGAATTTTACTGCACTATTTTATTCAAAAGAAATCTGCAACTGAAGCACACAGAATTCTTGTTGGACAACATAGCGACCATGCTCTGTCGGAAACAACATGCAGAGATTGGTTTTGACGCTTCAAACATTAATGATTTTCATGTTGAAGATAAAGAACGCCCTAATGAACCGAAAAAGTTTGAAAACGAAGAATTGGGGGCATTTCTTCATGAAAACTCATGTCAAGCACAAGCTAATCTTGCAGAATCATTAGGAGTTGATCACACAACATTTTGGAAACGTTTGAAAGCATTAGGAATGATTCAAAAGCAAGGACATTGGGTGCCGTACGAGTTGAAGCCGAGAGACGTCGAACGGTGTCTGGTCACGTGTGAACAGCTGCTTCAACGGCAAAAAAGAAAGAGTTTTTTGCAGCGTATCGTGACCGGCAAGGAAAAGTGGATACACTACGATAACCCTAAGCGTAGATGACCGTGGGGGTAACCCCGGCCATACATCAACATCGACGGCAAAGCCGAATATCCATGGTTCGAAGCTTCTGTTTTGCGTCTGGTGGGATCAGATAGTTGTAATCTATTATGAGATGCTCAAACCGGCTGAAACCATCACGGGAAATCCCCGTCGACTACAATTGATGTGTTTGAGCGAGAATCGAAGAAAAAAAAACGACCGCTATACGAGCAGAGAATGACAAAATGATTTTGCAACATGAGAACGCTAGGCCACACCTTGCAAAACAGGTGAAAACGTTTTGGGAACGTTTAAATAAGAAGTCCTACCTCTACCCGTTGTATTCACCAGATATTACCCACTCCGATTTATTTCGATCAAGGGCAAATGGTCTGGCTTAGCAGCACTTTCATTCTAATGAAGATGCCAAGAAATGGGTCGGCTAGTGGTTAGCCTCAAACGATGTGTCGTTTTTCCGACGGGGAATTCAAATACCTTCAGAAAAGGGGGTAATAAGTAGTAGCTAGCTATGTACAAAACTTTCAGTGATAGGTTCCTTACTAATTTTTGCAAATAAAACATTACTTTTCATGAGAAACCAGCCAGAGCTTACTCAAGGTCCAAATACAAAAATAGAAAGTGGTGTAAAACAAGGTTGTACCTTCTCGCCGGACTTATTCAACCTATACAGCGAGACTGTTTTGAGAGGATTATAAGTTCTACCAGGATTCACAATTGACGGCCACAATTGTAACGACACAAAATTTGAAGCAGATCTTTAGAGCAATACCATGGATATCAGCTCGGAACGAAAAATCGGAGAGCCGTGTTCAAATTCCAATTTAATACCTTGCATTCACTTACGCTCAAATACCTTTTCGGTAGAGCACGAGACTCTTAATCTCGGGGTCGTGGGTTCGTGCCCCACGTTGGGCGCCTATTCTCAGAACACTCTCATTTACCCAACCCTCATTCTCGGTATCCTTACCCGCCTATCACCCACCCTCTGACATTTCCTATATATTTAATCATCCTTTCTCCACTCTATGTAGCCCCCTGCGCAGTAGTGGCAGTGACATGCCTTGCTCGGGGTGAAACGCTTATAAAAAAAAAAAAAGGTAATAATCCGTCTCTTACCTCAAGTTATGGGTTAAATAAAAGGACAGATTGGATTCTATAGCCTTGGTTGGCAACCAGTCTACTGCAGAAAGTAATGGCAATCTACTGCGGGATAATCTTCTACCCAGTCAGTTATGTCTCTTTCGAGACATGATCGCCTAAGCGTGTATCACGTATGGCACTTAACTAACTGACTGAATATAATAGTTGAACATATGATTAAGGCTTCTACTGGGCATAAAGTGGGGGATCTGTTTTATATTGTTATGAAGTAATAAACTGATCCCCCGCTTATTACTACATAATAATATAATACATATCTTCCCTTTCTAGCTATGAGTCAAATAACAGGACAAATTGGATTCTATAGCCTTGGCTGGCAACCAGTCTACTGCAGAAAGTAATGGCAATATACTGCGGGAT